>JANSVK010000177.1:0-68370 GCA_030068005.1 Cladophialophora exuberans | reverse complement strand
TGAACAACTGCAGGCGGTGAAAAAAGAAAAATAACGCCCGGGGAAGAGCCTGGCGAGGTCACGTGCCAGGGGTAAAGACCCCTGCAGGACCCTTCTTCGGGCCATCTGATCCGAGTGACCTGACTTGACTTCACTTCACCTCATCGACGGCGACATATCTTACCAGTGTGGTAGATCTACCTGTCTACAACGACGACACAGGAGTAGGTATGTTTTCCAATGTTTTTGAGGTTAGGCCTATCTACTCTATATACGCCCAAATTCCCAACGCCCCCGATACATGTGCAAATCCAACCAACTCCAAGCAAATCCCATCCAACCCAAATTTCAACCAAATCAATACCAAAATTACTGCCTGCTCCACTATGCTCTCGTCGATTCCAAATTCCGTCTCTTGATATCGTTGCTGTTGCTGGCGTAAGTGTTGCTCTCATTCCCCAGTGCCGACAAGGTCGTGTTGCTGTTGCTGTTGCTATGCTCACCCACCACTTTGGTGTTGGTGTTGGTGTTGGTATGGGTGACAGTGGTTAGTGAAAGTGAGGATGATACTTGTGACACCAACACCAACACCAAAACCACCTATCTCAAGCCGAGAGCGAACATCTCATCCAGGGCTTCGTCCGATGCCTGCCAGTTCCAGTAGTACCAGCTAGCGTCTACCTTCGGCTCACCGGCGTCCTGGCAAGCATGTTCGAGGAATTTGTGCCACGCCTGGTTGAGGTGGGCAGCCGCGGACTTGCATTTGGCTTTGAGGGAGTTGCGGAGCTTTCGGCACTTACACCTCTTGTCGGCCCAGATGCTGGTGCTCTTGGGCTCGGAGGCGACTTCCTCCTCATCCCAAGGTTGTTGGCGTTGGGCTGGGGTGGCTCTGCGAGATCATCAGTAAGTAACATGCTGGGTTGGGTACGGTGGGCGCTGTGAACTTACTGTGGGGGCAGCGCAGTGCTGAGGGACGTGGTGGTGGCGTTCATGTTGATGTGACGGGTGTTTTCTGGGGCTTGAATGTTAAAGAGTTGAGGCTGTGGTGGTGGACGGTGTCGTTGTGATTGTTGTTGCTGTTGTTGTTGTTGATGATGATGATGGTGTACTCTTGACGGTCAAGTTGTGTGTGAATGTGCTGTATGAAGATGAAGACGCTGTTCACAAAATGGCCGGGGGGTAGAGCTTCACCTATGTACCTACGTCTACGGCAAGATCTGCGGTCCTCAGAATTGCCTCAGGGCACCCAAGCCAGAATCTTCAGGCTTCAGTGAGGACCTTATCGAAGGTCCGGAAGGTTAAACCAATCCAAAGGCCGTTTGAATCAGGTTGACTCACGCAAAGGTCCGCAGAACCAGACAAAAGGAAGATCGAACCACGAAGCCACCTTGACTCTGCCAGCGGGAGCAACTTCCTCTGTGCTAGGCCGCACTGGCAGTGGGAGAATGACTGGGCAGGACTTCTTGGAGACATGAGGACCGGAGGGCTGGGGGGTAGGACAGCGAAGAACACCTCGAAATTGGCAGACCATTCCGAATTAAGCTTCACGAACAGCAGGCAGAATGGCAGATCTGAACCCGACGATCTGAAAGCTCGAATAGTCACCAGCATTTCGACTGGATGGGAGTGGTCGGAATGACTCACATGACGATAATCTTTTTCAAATCTCTGGTATAGGCTTTCCAAAGCACCAACAAAATTGAGGATATTGTCGAAGCACCTACTCTCTAACACGTGAGGTAGAATTTGTCGGGCATTCCAACCAGACCTCTGAGAACGCACTTCAGCCACATTAATCGTAAAAAAAAACAACTCAAATCATCAACGGTCTTGGTGTTAAGGCTACAAAGCATGCCTAGAGATAGCAGACACAGGTAACCCATCAATCTCCTAATGGTTTTCTCCAAGCTCGATGATAGCTCTATAGCTAGGGTAGGATGGCATGGTCCGCCCCTTTCTTCATAATCAACCACCAGTACCGTCTGCCCGACAATGGAACAGATGAAACTTCACTTGAACATCAAAAATAGGTATTATGAACTCCACACTCCTCGCTAAAGCCGAGCACATGAGCAAGACCAACCCAAAAAAAACTCCGGGATCGCCCCCTGATAAGTCTAGTCGTGCCTGCATAGCAGCTTGAATCAAACACTGACTTCTCCTTCCTCCTCTGTAGTCCCGTTGGTCCCATTCAGTTGGCTGGGCCCTTCGTCATCAGTAGGCACCTCTCCTCTGCTGCTAGTCTCCAGGACCTGATGATTCTTGATGTCGGCTAGGATCCTTCCGAAATAGGCTTTCAAAGTCCTTAACCCTCTAAGATATCCCCGATCAATGTCCTTTGGATGTGCAGGAGGTGCTTGGGCATTCGGGGGAAGTTCATCTTCGCCGGTAACGCAATTGGCAAAATCCACCAGCTTAATGTCGATGGGTGGTGGCCATTTTCTGCCCTCCTTTTGCTTTTGTTGGACAATGTCAATCCCATTCTTGGCCGCCTCTTCAGCTTCTCGTGATCTATAAGGCTCGGCGTCATAGAGCATGAGAAGAGAGCTTGCGTAAAATCGATAGCCCGGTAACCTTCGGACCATGCTCTCCAGCTTATTAAGCTTGTGTAGGATGGTAGGGATATGTCTCGCAACGCTGTCATAGCTGACCCCGTCGTACAGGAACCTGGTCAACGCTTCCCTAAATTGCCTTCCAGCCTTGAGATCTCGACCAAAGTATTTGTCTTCGTATGATACCTTCCCTGTCTTTGCATCAAAAGTTTGCATACCGCAGACTCTTACACCTAATTGCCGTGACGTCGTTGATTTGCATTTGCTGCGTTGCGATTCCATCTTCTTCTTACTGGCTTCCACTCCGAATTGTCTCGTTCCCATCTTGAGATCGAGAACGCAAGGCCGCCCCATACCGCTCGTTAGATCCTCGAGCAAGATGAAAAACATAACTCGGTCGCCCGCGGCGTTGTATGTCATTTGCGCTTCCTTGGGATTAGATGGAATTAGACTCTTCTGCGAGTGCTCTCGAGATATAGCGCCTTTAGTAGGTTTGTTGTGCTGATCGCCTGCTACGTTAATGTCAGATCTATCTGTCGTACCGTTGGTGCTTGAGTCCTGTAGCTCATGCACGGAAACGGGTGTGGTTTGCTTCGAGTCCTGGTCTGTTGAGAGAGTGTTGCTTCCTGTATCAGGTCCGAAATCTGTCGTATACGCCTCGTCCTCAAAGTATTCGAGGGTGGGTGTGTCTTTGGTGTTAACTGATGGCCGCCTGCGTCGTAATCCCATTCCCGAATGTCTTCTTTTGACGTGAGGCTTATTCTCGGTCCCAGAGCCACTGGACACTTCGCTACCGGTGGTTCTGACTTGCTCGAGCTTATATCTGAGATCGTCAGTAGCCGAAGCCGATGACGAGTACACAGTACTCGAGTCAAGGCTCTTAGTCGGTATTTCAGTGAGGGGAGACATATGAGCGAGGCCACCATTCGAAATTTGAACCTCGAGATGATCATCTGATTGAGAGAGATCTTTCGGCTCTGGTTGTGGGAACGAATTTACAGATAAGTTACTTCTGCGCCGCCGAGGTTGAGAGCCCCTCAATCGTGGAATTGTACCGTGTGAAGGAGGAGCATGACGACGGAGGTATTGGACAGGTGGTGGCCCGAAGACCTCACGGAGGATTTTATCCTTCAAGCCTTCGTTGACAGTGGTGTGTCCCCAGCTGTTTGAGTGCTCTGGCATAGAAGGTCTATTGGGAGAGTGATCAAGCATGACCTCATGCACTGAGGTGTCCGTGTTGGCGTCAAGATCTCCGCTGCGATTACGGCCATGGTTCGGGTCGGCGCTTTTTGGTCGCTCTGGGAGAGCGAAGTAATTCAAAGGAATGATGTGTTTATTCTGCTCGAGAATGACTTGTGGAATGCTGCTAATTTGCGAGATAGAGTGGCTAACTACTCGAGGAGGCTCCTCGGAAGTAGCAATAACAGGGACAGAATCATCTTGAGCCCCATCTCTAGAAGCATCTTGGTCTCCATTCTCGTTTGATTCTTTCTTTCCGCTCGGGGCAGCCTCGGAGTTCGGCGCTTGCTTGAGCATTTTGGAGAAGGTGACATTGAGCACGCCGATGTACCTGCGACTGTTAGCAATGTCCGATAGAAGATGCTGAAGTAGAATCGAAGCCCTTGTCGCCTTACCTAGGTAGAAACTTGAGCATGTCAGGATGTCTTTGCTCAATTCGTTCGTAGAACTCATTCTCCCTGTTGTTCAGCTGCTTACAGACCGCTCGGCGAGAAAAGCGGAAGATGGTTGAGTGTCCACCGACTTGATGTTTGTAGGGTTCAAGCACAACTTTGGCTTTGGTCTTTGATGGTGGCTGTCCCTCGGTGGGCCGACGGGAAAGTGTACTCCGCTGCGTAGGCGTAGTAGACATATCGTCGGGTGCACTTCGTAGTGCGACCTCATCGCCAGATTCAAATTCCGATTCTGAAGTACTGACAATAGCACCGGTAGGAGCTTCTGATGATGGCGATAGGGGTGGTCTCCCACCTGTCAGCTCTTCATCCAAGGGGCGATAATTTCCATGAAATATTTTCTTCTCGTGCTGTGAAACAACAGAAATGTCAATGTGTTCGGTGGCGCCTAGAGCCCCGTGGGCTTTAGTATCGGTGGTCAGAACAATATCGTCGGTGGGGAGTGGGAGTTGTCGATTGTTTATTAGCTCTGGAGAAGCAGCTTCTCCCGGCGACGTGTATCGCTCAATTTCTTCAGGCGAAGGACCAGAATGAGGGTAATAGATAGCGGCTGATATATGTTCTTCTTCCGAGGGATGTTGGTCCTCTGTTTTGTTTTCACTTGCCAGTTGATCCGAGGGCGTTGGAGCACGAGATGGTTTGTACACCATCTTATTCTCTGGCGTATCTTGTTTCTGATTGAGGTCTTGTTGTCGGAAATAAGGGTCATGATCGTGTTTGAGTGGAGAGGTCGGTGTTGAATTATAGAGGCTTCCTGTGCGACTGGCTTCCCGGGCAGAGGGTGTCGGATCAGCAAGCTCTCGCGAGGTCTGACGAGCGGCCCATGGGGACAATGCCTCTTGATCGATCGGACTTGTAGGCCTCGACAGGGATTGAGACTGCTCTCTGGAGCTCAGTAGCTGATCGTTCGGCGTTGGCAGTGGGGATTGAGAGCCAGTCCGAGGGTCGAAAATTCCCATCATGTGGGATGCCTTCCTACTCCGTGCATTGCCAACACCTTCAGGCTTCTTGACAGTGGCTTCAATACTCTTTTCAACATGTGCCCGACCACGACTGACACTCCGCTCTGTACGGGGACCTTTCATGGCAGCCCGCATGGCGGCGCCCCTCTCGAAGGCTGCAGACTGAGAAACCTCATGTTCCAAAGGACTTCCGGTATCCGGGGCACCTCCTCCATGTACACTATGTCTTTTGTTTTCTAGCTCTTGAATATCCGTCGTACCCATCATGAACAGTTTCTTAGCCCATGGATTCGAGTCGGAGGCGATTCGTCGTACCCCACGTCCCGTCATAGAAGAAGATTGAGTAAATGGAGGTTCAATGGCTACATCAGTAAACGATTCCGATCTCTGTAACCAGTCCAGCTTTCTCGGGGAATGGGTTCGAGGTGTCTTATCGGTGTCAGGAGGGGAGATAGGGCGAGTAACCATGGTTGACATGTTGAAGGGTACCTTCCGAGGGGTGTACGAGGAAGGCGAGGTTCTCGAGGACTCTAGGGAAGTGGAAGGTTCGGTCGGAGAGGATACATAGTGTTCAGCAAAAATACTGTCTCTTTCTGATAGTTGAGGAATTTGCTCGCCCGAGGTAGCTGCCCTTCGGAGGCTGTGACCTGGACCTTTGACATTGTTTGTAGATGCGGAGGTATGTATTCTTTTTGTCCCCCGTGAGATGGGAATGGGCTTGGAACTCGACGAGGGACTCAGACTGGTTGTATTCGAGGAGGAGCCTGATTCATGGCGGAGCAAAGAGTGTCCATTTACCGTCGAGCCAGGAGCGGACGGTCTTCCGGCGGGAGCGCTACTTGACATGGGGAGGACATTGGGTAAGGATATGGATCTCGTCTCTTTCAAAGGTTCCCCTGGATCAGAACGTTGCGTAGGAGGCAAGGATGGGAGAAAACGACCGCCCGTGGAACAGTGATTCGCCAGGAATGACCCGTGGGAAAGGGTGGGAAGATTGAGAGGCAAGGAGTACAGACGGTCGGGCAGCACTGAGACGGTCAGGACAGTCAACGTGCTGGGCACAAAGGACGAGATCCGGCAATGGCGGTCAATCTCTGTGCTGGTGGGACAGACGGTAGACGAGCCCGTTAAGCCAACACGTGGAGGAGCGAGAGGCTGAGTGTTGAGAAAGATGGTGATTCGGTGAAGAGCGAGGAGGAGTAGCGAGGGTGTAGCGTTCTAGTTGGGTCGATTGTTACCGTCAACTCAGTGCGCAAGAAACAAATCTGATGGTGTCAGTGGCGATGACTACGAGTCTCGGTTTTGCAAGTCTTGGTCTGGTACCCGTGTTACCGTCTACGTGCATTTTTGAAATCTGCGAGAGCGTTTTGTCCAAGAGTGGCGGAAGATGCAGGCCGGTGCTTAAGCGCAAACGCTGACTTCTCGCCAGCCTACAATTCGTCGCCGCAATTTTCTCCTCTATTTTGCGGCCCATTTTTGTGCGACAATGACGTTCCTGACAAACAGGCCAGTGAGAAGCTCAGGTTGCTACATGGTCCCAAACTTGAATTAAAGAGCGTCGTCAACTTCCCCTCTTCTCTATCAACCACCATGCGACACGTTGATTTTACCTCTCGAGGATTTTCACACCGTTTTTTCTCCAAACCATCCTGTTGACGAAAATGCAAAGGCATTCGACGCTCCGACCCCGTCTTCCAGGGGCGCGACGGCATCACCCCTTGAAGCGAACGTTCCTTGTCTTCCCTCCTCTGGCCAATGTGCAGCCTCTGTTGTAGCACGTTGCGCTCCCGTGCATAATCAACCATCACTGCCGGGCTACGGAACCCAATGTCCGCACCACATCCACTTGCCATTATCCACCGTCTTGAAGCCACGTAGCTCGGTCCGAAACGATGGCTTCCCTCCTCCCTTGTTGACCTGCGAGACCTGGTCGTGGAAGCTTGGAGGACCCGGTCAAGAAAAACACACACGTCCTGCGGTGGGCCGCGGAGGGCGGATGGGTGAGCCTAAAGAGCCCTATTAAATTGGATCAGCGTACAGTCAGACAACGAAAATCACCATTAAATCTCCAGGAATTGACCACATGTGGCATTTGAAACTCCCCATGTCAGATATATTCTCTTTTTGGTCCCGAGTTGAGGCCACACACTCGTACTATTTTCTCCTATGAACCAACAACAGAAGCAATACACGATGTACAAGCGTCATCCGAGGTTATCCATGTCACAACTCTGTCCCGGGTTTGGAGATTCAGGCACGGTAGAGCACTCGTCGAACACGGCCACACTCCTGAGTCGCCATCCCGTCATTGCTGCATGCATTACTCGCAAAGGGGAGAATTTCACTCCGCACGATGGTTACACAAGGAACTCTTCGCCAACCAGAGCTTCGCTTAGCTTCCATAACTTTTCCGCGCTCTCAGCATCTCTCGCCCAGGCCACAGCTGGAGTCAGTTGGCAGTCATCCAAGAACAAATTCTCTCCACTACCGGTAGGGTTGGGGAGGTTAGGATCCAATGCCGCAACCAGAGTGGTGGAAGCGCCTTGCTGCAACGTCTTGAATCCCCCGACAGCTTCTGTGCCCGCAACAAGTTTCTGCACAAAGTCGTCGTCCGTGTGCCTCCAGAGGTCTGTCAGAATACCCCCAGGGTGAAGAGCGTAAGACTTTATACCGAATTTCTCATACAAACGCGCGGTAAGTCCCAGTGACCAGAGAATATTGGCCGATTTGGATTGGCCGTAAGCAATGTATGGATTGTATTTTCCGTCTGTCCGCATGCCAAACTTTTTCATCACCTCGGTATTGGCTCGCTCATTCTCCGGCAAGTCCTTCTGTTCTTTGGCGAAGTTCGGATCAGAAAATCGAACAGGCGAGAACATAGCGCCTCCGGAAGAGACGTTGACGATTCTCACCGCACCAGGAGGAGCATGAGCCGAGGCTGCCGTAAGCTTCTTGAGGATGAGATTCACAAACAGGAAGTGTCCAATGTGATTGGTTGCAAACTGCATCTCGATTTGGTCTACTGACATTTGGTGCTCAGCGATCCACATGACACCCGCATTGCAAATAACGACGTCGATTTCAGGAACGTCTTGCCAATTCATGACTTCCCGAGCTGCGACTCGGACGGACGATAAGCTGGACAGATCCATGTGAAGGTATTTGCACTTGACATCAGGATAAGTTGTAGCCAATGTGTTGATAACCGCCAGGACTTTTCCCTCTGTTCTTCCAGTCAGGATCAGGAGGGCTGGTTTGTGGGCTGCTAACGCCTCTGTAGTGCTCTGACCGAGCCCGTTTGGGGAGACACCAGTAATTAGGAATGTTCGACCTTCGATTGCTCCTGAATACGTGTCAGCGACAGTGTATCCGTCCGTTACTCTGTTGAATTCGGGATGTGAGGCCATTTCGGGTATGTTTCTGAATGAATGGGCAAGAAGTCTGCAAGTTTATTGAATTTGAGGTTGGAAGAGAAGTCTGTCTGCCAAAGCAATTCGAGTCCTTTATGTCTTCAACCTTCGGTCTGTCCTTACCTACCTACTCCTCCGCAACTCGCAGGTATAGCTAATACACAATTCCAGAAGAGGCTTCAGTTCTTCCTTTTCAAGAAACTTTGGGTGAAGCAAGGCCAATGAAGACATCCTAGTGGAGGGCTGTCAGCCTGTTGCATGCACTAACAAAGTATTCCATCTCCACAATTTCATGCAAGGCGGAGTTTGCAAAGGTCTTCTGCCTCTTTTTCCGACTGAGCGCGAGGCTGAAATCATGGTCGCATAACATCGAGGACTAGAAATTTTAAGCTTCGAGCACGATAAAAATCCCGATAATTGCCTCCTGAGTGCACAGGTAGTATCAGGCAAAAAACCTATCGTCTCTCGTCCCCCGTCCCGTTCTGATTAGCCACTCGTGGCTTTGCTCACCTGCTAGTTTCTGAGCGATCCCTGAGCGCTCCCTAAGGACTACCTGCGCACTTGATCTTTCATTCTTCCTCATCATTCGCGACACCGATTTTCGTCATCTTCAGACGATGGGACCCGTTTAGAATTCTAGGGTGTCCCAACTCAGCCCCTTTTTAATGCGCTTAAACTGCTAAATCGTACGCCTTCTGTGTGTTAAATGATGAATCTCCGCCCACTTCGTTTGAACGCCTAGTAGAAAGCCGGCCTTATATTAGTCCTCTAGAACATAAGTACGCCGCCCCTCGCTCGCTATAGACTCCCGGTCTACTTAGCAGTTAAGCCTGGAATTTTTGCTAGAACGTGGTTTTCAGTTGTCACTACAATATTTACGCCCTGTGTATTTCTATTCCAGAGCTCTTATCGATTGTTCTTCTCTTCCTAAGCGTACTTTTCTCCTAACGAATTTCCCTCTACTCTCGACTATACTACTTTTATACTCAATGACGAAAGATAGGAAGCGCTTCTTCGACTGAGTAGAATAAAAGGGTTCGGAGTTAAACAAGACGGGGATCGATGGCAAACCTGTCCATAAGTCTCTTGAAGATGGAATAAAGAGATGATATAAAGATGCTATGAACATATGGGCCCCTTAAAGGGTCCTTGAGGGCTTTCCACAGTGCCCTGGCATCGTCGCTGGGATGCCTGTACCACCTATCGGACAGACGGCGTTTTGGTGTAGTCGTAGCCTGTCAATATGGATGAATGGATCAGTGAATGGTGTGATTAAGTCCATGGAATATGAAATAGTATGCCAGGTCGTTACAGCGTCCAACATAGCCCAATTCTTAGGTTCCCTATATCAAGCTTCCGTCCTTCTTTCCCGACTGCTATGGGTACCCAGGTCTGGAAACTATCCACTTCCGAATGTGTCACAAGCCACCTGGAACAAGAGCACGCCGATGCCTCCCACTACCGGGACTGCCCCCAGGCCAGCACTAACGGAATCTACAAGAGTCTGCGGGCATTGAAACCCGGCCTCAGGTGAGACGGCAGAGCATTCACTGGTTGTAGTGACACTCAAGAATGCCTGTATGGCCTTGTTCTTGTCAATGATCTGAACTCCGACAAAAGAAAGTCCCATGAGAATTGTAAGTTCGTTGTCGTTAATATTGGTTGGCGCCGCTGGTACCTGAGCTTTATCCAAGGCCGTTGTCATCAAGTCTTTCATGTAGTCTCTTTGGTTGTTGTCATTAAAGTTTCCCGAGATTGAGATCGAGGTGGTGCACACTACCGGATCACACTGAGATTTATCCTGTGAGAGATCGCCTCCGTTACTGCAGAATCCGACGTTGCCGCTTTGGAAGGTCCGAGAGAGCGAGATCTTGGAGGTGGGATCGCATGCAGAACCGCTGGTGCAGGCCTGGCTGACGAGATTTTCGATTTGTGACTGCTGGTTACCGTCTTGACCTGTGGATGGTAGGCCAGGGAGCAACCTCTGATTGGGAGGGGGTTCACTGTAAATCATGACTTGTTGGTTGCCGAGCGCGACACGGGCCGTCGACTCGATAAATGGATTAGAAAAGGCGGCATTGTTAAAGCAGATAACGCCCTGACCGATCACAGGTGTGCATACAGGCGTCGTTACGCCTTGAAGAAAGTTTTGGCACGCGCTGTCGCCGTAGATGTTGCACTGGAAGCCCGGATCGGCGCTGACCACGTTGACCGAATGGAATTGGCCCTGTGCTTGACACCCGCTGCCGTCTGTCGTATCCTTGCCGCTGGCATGGACGTTTTGGATGGCGGCGCCTGTGCCTCCGCCACAATCGTCGTCGACAAAGGTCTGGAGGGAGATATCACCGGCCACTGCCAGGCCAATGGAAGAGAGCCACAAGAAAATCTTCATGGTTGTTGCAGCTGGTCCTGATCTTGGAATGCAGCGAGGGAGATATATTGTTGCCTGACACTGCGCGGTTGTGAAAAGGTAGGTGGGGCTTGTACAGAGTAGAGCTGTACTATCTGGGAGTTCAGAGCTGGTACTTATATTTTCATGCGCGAGAGCAGGCGAATGCCTAGAGCCCTCGAGACCTTTGGCCGTCGTGATCTTCAAGCGGAAAGTCCTCTCAACTCTTCATTCTTGGCCCCTTTGCCGGCGCCAGGGGCAATAGACCAAGGCGGTGGATGCAAATTGAGAACCATTGGGCTATGCTGCATTGGTCAAGGTCATCAGACTGGGACACCGCTGACATAGTGTGTTTGAAAGAGTGCTCCGAGTGTAAAATTGGAACAAAAAAGAAGATTACCGGCCATCTACTAGCTCGCGTGAATGTGTGCGAGGAGGACGAGCGCGTAGTGCTGAAATCAATAAAGCAAGGTCTGTACCAGTGGCCATGCCCGGTCGGGAGCGCGTACTGGTGTCCAAGAATTAAAGCTACCACGACACCTCGTCGATGGTCCAAAAGAGCCGTAGAGTGAGCTAGGAGTGCTAGTTCGACGCTAGTCCTCTATGTACTGAGCTCAGCTCACTGGCCTGTCCATGGTCTGTCGGGAGTTCAACACACTCTCAGCTCCGACGAACCGATGGGAGACCTTAGGCTCTAGCTCTGCAGCTGTTTCATACAGCCGAGATCAGGGGTAAAGAGTCCAAGTATCATTCCGCCCGCGTCACCTTCAGAATGATAAGCGCTAATGGTGCGATCCACCCAGACAATGCGAATCGGGTAGAATGTTGGTCATGGACGAGCATACTATAGTACCATTTGGGAAGGTACACCTCGTATTTGTATTGTGGGTTCACGGAGACGCCGCTTGATATCTATGGATGGATCGATTCGATCGTCTCAAGAAGACGACCGACCGAACAAGCTAGATTTAGCACTCAGTGGTGTATCTGTATCTGTTCAAATGTATTCATATGTAGCTATCCTCATCTCACATGCCGGAAACCGCAGTGTCGCTTCAGCAGATTCTCTCCGATTTTCCTCGATCTCTCTTTCCATTAAGCCAGCCCAGTTCAAACTACTTGGACAACAACAATGAGCCCTCGCCAGACTTCCTACGAGCCATTTCGGCACGCCCGAGACAGCGACGACGGCGACAGACAAATGGAGGCTTCCGCGGACGACGAGGCTCTTCTGAAGCAGGAAAATTACGCGCGCCAGCAACGTGCTTTCAACCAGTCACGCAGTCAGGGCGGCAATGATCGCGCACCTCGCGCTCGTTTCCAAACTGCCCGTACCTTCTTTAGGGTCCTGTCGCTCGTCCTTGCCATCACCATCATCGGTATCCAAGCCTATTCAGTGTATATGTGGCTAAAGACTCGAAATCAGTCGACAAAGAACCAGACCACCGGCTTCCAGACCAAGATCTGGGCTATTATCGATCCCTGGCCGACATGGGTCATGTTGGGAGTCGCCGTGGCTGCCGTCGTCGTCCATTTCATAGCATTTGGAAGTCTCTGTGGCTGTGTATGTCTCGAATCCTTGCCCCTTCTTATCCTAAAGAATAGTGGAATCAAAACTAATCTTATCGCTCGTTCAACCAAACAGTGCCAGAGCGTGCGCCGAGGTGCACCTCACGTCTGGGCCGTCTACCTTAGCTCCAACTTGCTGCTTGCCGCGTGGATCGCTGCCCTAGTGTACTTCAAAGTCGTCGACAGTATGGGTGACAAGAAGACGAATTGGGATCTTTGGTCGTGGAGCTGCCACAAACGCTCTACCAAGGGTGGAGAGGTGGCGTGGAGCGCACTTTGCGTCGAGAACGTACGTCCAAACCCTGAATCCAACATGCCTTGAATTGCACAGTTTTTACCCCCTGCTCGCTCTCCGTATGTGGCATCCAGAGAACAACTGCTAACGTACCTTCACCTCTTTCCAGAGCTATACCTTTTTTGCGGCAATCGTCATTGTAATCGTTGACGCTCTTGGTCTCATTCTATTCATCGCTTCGAAGCCTGGTGTCAATATGCAGATGCCCAAGATGAAGATCCCAACGTTCTCAGGATACAGACGTTTCTAAAGAAACAAGAAAGGCAATCAAGACCAAAGATAAGGGGAAGGTGGAGGGGGAATAGTGACGAAGAGAGCCCGTTCGAGGTGTGAGGCATGGATCTATAGGGAGCTGTGAAGGAGCTGTAGAGGAGCCACGAAGGTACTAGTAGTCCATTAGACATTGAAGTGGCCAAGCAGCAAGTTCCAAAGGTCACACGTGACGCTCTTCATTTGGCATCGAAGTTGTTTCAAATGACATATAGATCACGTGCGTGCGCGTCACATCTTGTCATTCCAACGCGCTACTTCGCGCCGATCTTCTCTACCCGTGCATTCTCACCTTTGCCTCATAGACAAAATTTCCACGCTCAGAGTGCTCATGACGTTGTAGTGGCGATGCCATTCGAGATAGCAGACTCGGATGCGGAGTCCGATTTTGGTTCTCCTGTGAAGAAGCCTCAGGTGACTGGGGACGAACGCGAAGCGGCTGGTTCACCTCAGGCCTCGACTTCGGTCATCGACTTCGATCAGTTTCTCGATGCAACCCAGCGACTTTCTTCGTCAGCTTCAGCTCAGACCAACACTCTCGACCAGGTCGACGGTGTGAATGATAACGATGCCTTGTTGGACCCTGCTGCCGGGACAGTAATCATCCAAACAACCTTATCTCTTCCCAATATGTCACCATCTGCCAACCTCAAGAAGAGGGCTCACAGTGCTCTGGGAGATAGTTCCAAGGATCAATCGCATGATTCTACTGGCAAGAAATCGAAATCAAAGCGGTCAAAAACTTACGCCACGACCTCCAGGTCTCGACAGACTCAATTTGAAGATTTATTCTCAGCACCTCCAGCGCCAACACCAGAACTCAATCCTCTAGAACCCACAGATCAGGGCGCGTTCGATCTACAAGAGCCTTCAACTGTTTCAAAAGAAACTTCCCAGGTAAAATCGGGTGCTCAGAACGGTGCGATACCTCAAGGACCATCTCTGACCGGAACAACCCCTCTTATGACCACTTCGATGGCTTCGATAGGACAATACCAATCTATCAACTTAGATTTTCGTGGTTCAGCGCATGGCCTTGACACCAACACCAATCCTTTTGGATCACTGAGCCAGGTTTCTCTAGAAGACGGTTCTCATCAGATCCCGACCGAGAATATAATGCAGGGGTCGCGGCCTCCCGAAGGACACTCGCTTTTCAATCCTTTGCAGTCTATCGACCAAGGTGCCCTGGAACCTCAACTCTTGCCACCATTGGCGAGGGATCTCTTTGACGCACCGTTGACCGTCAATCCTGCTCAGCTGCAAAATGGCGAACCCGCTGGTGTTGAAAACACTCCCCACGAGTCCGAGATCCGTGCTGATGCAACTGAATTCTCTGCAGACTCCATTCTCCCTTCTATGGAAAAGGCACCTCCAAAGAAGCGTGGACGCAAGCCCAAAAACTCTAGGGTATCCTCAAAATCCCCAGCTCCCGGACTGCTAGACGACATCGACGAGCTAGCGCTGTCGAATCCAGCACAAGTCAATCGGTCTCGCCTAGGAACGGTCGATTCGGTATCCCAAGCCTCTGAGATCTCCACAACAAATGCATCTACCAGGAAGCGCAAAAGGGGGAAATCCAAACAGGTTGTGCAAGATACCCATGCTGATAATCCCGAGTCATCGCCAGTTAAGCACCCCTCAAGCGAGCTCCATTTGAGCGATGAAGCGATGATAGGGCTACCAAAGGAAGCATACAAACCGCGCCCAAGTCGCTCACGCTCAAAGATGATAGAGGAAGAACAGCCGCAGCCGCAACCCATCGAGTCATCTCCCGCGAAGCACCCAACGAGCGACGCCAATCTCGGCGATGAAGCAGCTATAGGGCTGCCGAAAGAGGCTTATATGCCCAAACCAGGCCGATCTAGGTCCAAAAAGGTCGTTGACGAGGAGCCACTAGAGCCTGAACCTCCTCGAGAAGCCGAAGTTGAAGAGCGCACCCCAGCAAAAGACACGACGCTACACATTACTTATGCGACTCCCGCCGCTGCGCCTTCCGCAAAGTCAAGTACAAAGAAAGGCCGCAAGAGTAAAGTCAAACGGGCCAAGACATCGGCAGCTGCTCTGCTCAAGAGAACAGACCCCATGCTGAGCGAGGGTGAGGACGACGTCGTCTGGATGGACTCAAAACCTGCACCTGTTAAGCTTGAACTGCCACCCGACCTGAGGCGTCTTAAGAAAGAACCGGACACTGCTGCAGAGGATGAAGAGAAGGAAGAAGAAAACCCACACAGAGGAGAGGAAAGCAAGGAGGCTTCCATCTCAATCGTGATACCTAAGGTGCCCGAGGTCAAGGACCCTGTCGCAGTGCCTAAGAAGCGAGGCAGGAAACCGAAGAAGGCGCAACAGAAGTCAGAGGAAAAAATCGTCGATGATGAAGAGGAGGACGTTGATAAACCTGAGAAGAACAAGGCTGCCTCTCGACCTGCACTAGCCGAAAAATCCACCAACTCCAGTGTCACAACCGAGAGTCGCCCACCTGGCAAGGAACGCGGGAAGACTCCCACCGTCTCGCCTCTGACATCTCCGGAGCCCGAAGAAGTTGCAAAGCCCACTGCACAAGCACCCTTCGGCTCTCCAACGAAAGACAAAGAAAACCAACACCCAAAACCGTTAAGCACGCCCGCTAAACCCTCCTCTACCTCCGCCTCAGAAAAAGGCCCGACAAAGCATTCCCCCATCAACCCGCCGAACAGCGTGAACGCCTCGTCGGGCCGCAAGGCCATATACCGCATCGGTCTGTCCCGGCGTCAGAACATACCGAGTCTGCTGAGAAAAGTCGACCGTGATAAGCCGCCGCCCAAGAACGTGGTGATCAAGCAGAAGGAGGCGAAGGTGAAGAAGAATAATGATGACGAGGATGGAGAGGGAGGAGGGAATGATCCTAGCGAGATGAGGGGCGCGGATGGGATGTTGGTCGAGTGGGAGTTTTGAGTCGATGGGCCTTGATACAAGGAAAAGAAACGAGCGAGGTCAGGGTACGAATTCGCACGACGGTTCTCTACTGTTCCAACTGTTCGGGTGGTGGCTGTGTAACTGCATGCTTGCAATGTATATATTCTTATCAAAGAACTTCATGAAGTTTGTGATGGGTGCAATGTCGATAGCCGAAACGTACGGCATGAATGTGCTTTGACTGCAGCCGGCAACACTGAGTAAAATATCCTGGTACAGCACGGAAACCTCGTTCGTCATTGTGGAACTGTTCCGAGTCCCCTCGAATTCAATTACCACCAATGTCTCCGAGCAGTGGGTAGCCCAGCGCCTCCTTCAGCTCGTTCGTCCATTCATCAATCGGCTGGATTGGATCTTCTTTGAATTTTATGAAGAGTGATTTCAACGGCTCGGGCAGGTGGAGGTCGTTAAGAAGCCCGTGCCATGCAATGACACGCGCGGCGCCATAAATCCATGTTATGCCGTTGTAATAAAATTGTTTCCCACACTCACGTGCGTAGATTCGTAGTAGAGCCTCGAGCATGGTATGATATCTTGGAATGATGACCGGGTGCCACATGTTGCCATAATCCCATTTTGTTTCGGTATCGAAAAAGGGATGGTAAAGTTCTGGGTCATCGACCAGCATGAAATGTGCTGGAACATGAAGCTTGGTCTTCTCCAATGGCACGAGGGACTCGTCGATGGGAGGAAGAAACGGGAACACATCAAGCTGTTCGTCTAGGGCCACATTGATTGGCCATTTGCGATGGTGCATGTGGAATGCAGGTGGCGGAAGCTTTCTTGCAGTGTAAGGGTAGCAGATGTCTCGTCCTGACTCTTCTCCGTGGGGGCACGGCTGGAGGTATTCGCCCAAGTCAAGCAGAACTCTCTTCCTAAGCAGTAGATGCGTGTCCGAGATGACGAAGTGAACTGACTGGCGCGAGTGTTACTTTGGAAACAGGAGTCTGCATCGCTAGGAAACCACGTACGTGAACTTTGCGCTCATCAGTAACATTATACAAGTCCGTGATGCAGTCGCCCCAGAGAACACAAGGAATCTCACTTGCGTTGAGTGACCAGGCAATCGATGCCATAACAGCATCTGTATTCCCCCATTCAAAATCCTCAAAATCCACATTTGGTGTGCGATACGGATAAGACATGTGGGCGGTTATTGTGAAATGATGACTACCCGAAAGGTGAAGATGATGAGTTGTGGTCGGGGATGTAAGTAGATACGAGGTGTCACCTTCCTAAACACTTACCCTGTATGCATTGTTTCTGGAAACTACGACCGACTCGGCTAGGGGAGACAAGGACAACGTGGAGGGCTGGTTTGCGCAGGTGTCTTCGACTAGGAGAACTCGACCTGATATCAATAGCCTCAATCAAAGCTTGACAGCATACTGGCCATCATAGCCAGCCACCTGGGCAAAATAGATGATTCGTGAGCAGCATCCGACCGCCATGGCGATGAGTTTCGGTAATACGCTACGTATTCTGAGGAAGGGTATGATAGTTTTCAATTGAAGATCTTACAATTTCCACTTGAAGGTGAAGTTGAAGATATGGTGGGAAAAACATGGTTCTGAATCGGGATTAGCGCAGCTCCTGCCCCGCGTCGCGCGTTGCTCAGCTTGAAGCTGAACACACCGACGACTTTATGATTTCGTGACCTGTGCTAAGGCTCTGGGCGCTTACTATCCTCACACCCTCTCACCTACAACTCCCGATGGAGGAAGGTCAACAGAAGACTACCGGTACAGGCAACAGACAAGACCACCAGAGCTGTCCTTGTTGATCGGAGACTCAGCCAGCCACATTCAGCCCACCGACAATATTGAAATAATCCGTTCTCATCCGAACGAGCTTCTGAAAATGCCGTTAGAGATCGCTGACCTTCCTTCATCTTGCGTTTTCAATCTAGCCGCTTGTACCACCCGCACGCAATTCTTGAGAGTCCGCGCCAATCAGGCATCCTCACCCTCCACCACAAAAGTTCAAACATGACCGTTTAGGCTCTTTCTCTGGTCGTTCGAAAGACCTCTGATCAATCTGTTTCAGGCAAACCACTTTTAGATCCTCAGCTGAACCTCTTTGGATACTCCCGGACACTTTCTTTGCATGTCCTTTGCCCCTCGTCCTCTTGTGACTATGCAGCTTTGGTCAGGCTGGCTTACAGCAAGATCTGTGATTGGTCTTTGTAACACGAGGCTCCACGCTCAATGATCCCCTTACAGAGGCCGAAAGAGGAGATGAATTCGTCACATCAGGCCAAAGCTCAGCCTGCTAGGAAGGAGGCTATATAGCCCCATCTTCCTCGACTTAAGATGTGTAAGTCTAAGCTAGAATCTCTGACCAACGAGCAGTATGGCTCCCATCAAAGCCATATGGGCTGGAATCGTCTACTTTTTGGATGCTTTGACCTTTTCCCCTGAAAAGCCTTACCTGACCGACAACACTCCACTCCAATATACTCCTACCAGTGCTGTACAGCCTCAAACTACGAGGTACCCCATCTTTGATCCACCGGATGACCTTGAAGACACGCCGTTTCAATGTGTATATCCAGAATATCCGGAAAAGGATGGCTGGGTCATGTGCAACACAAATGCCGACAGAGGATGTTGGCTGAAAAATCACAAGACAGGACAGCGATTTGATATCAACACAGACTACGAGAACAATGGTCCAAAGGGCATCATCAGAGAATACTATTTGGAACTGACAGAATCCACGCGCAATCCTGACGGCTTTGGTGATGTTCCGGTGCAGTTGTTCAACAACAGCTTTCCTGGACCTCGACTTCAAGCATGTTGGGGTGACAGGTTGAGAATCACCATCAAGAATAAACTGCCCGAGAATGGGACGTCTATTCACTGGCATGGCTTCCGTCAATTGAATACAGGTCCGATGGATGGCGTCAACGCCATAACCCAATGCCCCCTGGCTCCAGGCGAAGAGTTCACCTATGATTTCAATGCGACGCAATACGGCACATCTTGGTATCATAGCCACTACTCACTGCAGTATGCAGCCGGTATACTTGGCGCGTTTACCATCTATGGTCCGATATCAAAGAACTTCGATCATCAGCTATCTCCTATCATCGTCAGTGATTGGCTTCACCAAAGGTGAGTCCTAACCTGATGAGAATGCCCTGTAGACCACCTCATCTGACCCTCGCTTCCAAATAGCGTGTACCAGAAATGGGAAGCTTCAATTGAAGCCAACGGGTCACGCATATTCATCGATAATGTCCTGCAGAATGGCATTGGTGAGCTTTCCAACCTTGAAGCCTCTCCGAGACTGATTTCCTGGTGTCCAAGGTCATTGGCCGCCCCTGAAGCTTTCGGATAAGGGTGAATCTCGCTTGACTGCTAAGCCCAAGTTCAATGAAGTATACTTCCAGAAGGTATTACTGATATCACATATACTATACCGTCTCTGCATCTGCTCCTAACAAGCAATAGGGAGTCAAGTACCTTATGAGGCTGATCAATGCCGCTGCCGATACAACCTTCGTTTTCTCTATTGACAACCATAAGTTTTGGGTGGTGTCTACTGACTTTGTGGCCATCGAGCCATACTACACCGACCACATAGTAGTTGGAATAGGTACCACACGCCCCACTCAACGAAATCAAGAGAGGTACGTTTTGACACTGAAACGCAGGACAAAGATACAACATCATCGTCGACGCCATTCCCGACCATTTTGGCTACGACCAGAACTACTGGATCCGTACAAGTCCAGCTCCGAATTGCACATCATTCAATAGTTCAGCTCCCGTGCCAGACGAACATACTGGGATTGTGCGATACACCTTCAATAAAAGGCTGCCGACTACTTCGAGACAGAAGTTTGAACTTACTTGCGCGGATGAAACGTACTATCGGAACATCACCCCCAAAGTGAATTGGACTGTCAGCTCTACCAGACATGGTGCGTTTAATTGCTTTGATGGAATTAATCTATGTCTCTGTGACAGCTACTAACTAGACACACACACTAGAACTTGACCCCTTCTACCTTAACTTTCACGCTCTAAAGAGCTACCCATACTACCCGTGCAACGAAACCATCGGCCGCTTCGAACTCGTCTCGGGCCATCCGATGTGGCTGAACTTCAGCGGTCCGACACTGCTCAACCTGGACGAAGACTTTGCCCAGAAACCCTGGCTCGCTGTCGTCAACACCGGCTCGGTATCTGAAGAGCAATGGATCCAACTCACCATCATCTCCGGACCCAAAAAGTCCTCTGCGCCACTACTTCCCCACCCCGTGCCCAAGGTACCTGGCGTCTACGTCCCCGGCCAACACCCCATCCACCTACACGGCCACGACTTCGCGGTTCTAGACCAATGCGTCCCCGACGGCGTCACCGAATGCGACGTCGCCAAGGCGAACCTCACACTCATCAACCCTCCCCGCCGCGACGTGGCCTTCCTGCCCGACAAGGGCTACCTGATCATCGCATTCAAGGCTGACAACCCAGGCGTGTGGATTATGCACTGCCACATTGCGTTCCACGCGTCGTCGGGCCTGGCGACGCAGATCATCGAGAATAAAGACAAGATGAAGTTCCCGCTGGGTTGGGACGAGCCCTTCATCGACATGTGCAAGAAGTGGGATGCGTGGAATCCGGACGTGCATGTCTCGAGTGATCCGTGCATGTATTTGGATCCTGATGTTGAGCCGTTGCAGACGGACTCGGGCATTTAGATTACGGGGCAGGGCGGGAGGTATGAAGAAGACGGGCAATTGGGATGTGAGACATGACAGGGACACAAAGGAGGGAGAGGGCAAAGCAGAAATAGGACACACAGCACCTTAGTTCGCAGCGGCACAGTACGCAACAGCGCTCGGAAGCGGATTCACCATGCAGGCCAGAATAATCAATCGTTATGGAAATTTTTGATGGTTTGCTTGCATACAGAGCAAGATGATTGCCTCTGATGGCAAGCTGCATGCGTAACTTTATAGTACACTTGAATCGTTCTGCCGTCCAGTAATCCGCTCGACGCCTTTCCCCGAGATACGCCGCCTGCCCCTCAAGCCTGGCTGGCTGATTGATGCTTCCACCTTCACCTCCGATTCGTCCGAAGACTCATACAAAACCATCCCTCCTTCAAACCCCCGAAACTAGCATGATCGCATCCCCCCAGACTCCCAGATTGTATATTAAATTTTGTTTAATCTTGAGTCTGGATTTTATTGTCGCCTCTCACAACCTCGGAGTAGCTTGGCGGTGCGCCGACCTCGTCGCTCCCAGCGCCAACGCTCGGGCCCTCGGGCACGACGTGATGTTGGTTCGCAGAGCCATTCGCAGCAGGCGGCGGAGGGGCAGGTCGATTGCTGCCCTGCGATGGCGGAGGTGGGGCGGGGCGATTGTGTCCTTGGCCTGGTTGAGCGGTACCGTACGCTCGTCCCGGAGGGGGTTCGCGGCGGATGTAGTAATATGTGACGCGGCCGCCGTGGGGACCGCCTTGTCGTTCAGAGTCGGGGATCACTTCGTAGTCATAGTCTCGTTCGGGCGTGCGGACGATAATGTACCATGCGTGCAACAGGCCGGGAAGGTAGCCGAGCAGGCACAAGAGGATGTTGATCAGGGAGTCGCAGGAGCAGAGACCCGATTTGATCCAGACTGTGAGTAGGAAAGGATGTTAGAGGCTACCTTTGTCGTTTGAGAAGGATAAGCAGCAATAGACGTACCTGCGATGGGAGGGAATAGGATGGCGATGAAGGCGAGGAAGATGTCGCCGCAGGACATGGCGAAGGTCGTCTGATGTTCAGAGACGATGATGGGCATGTGTAACGGGAGGGGCCCCAGAGGGAGGAAGTCAGATTGATAGTGGTGTATATGTACTCGTTGAGTCAAGAGAGCAGACTTTTTCTTCTCCCTTCGTACACCAACCGAAGAGTGTCGAAGAAGAAATGCAGGTGCCTAGGGTGGGTGGTTGGTGGTGGTGGTGATAAGAATCGGAGACTTTTACACAAATGGCGCAGTCTGCAAATCTGGGGGAGAATTGAATCATGCGGCATGCGAGGCTGAGTTGGTGGTTGTGACGTACGACGGATTCGGCGGATCCTGCCGATCGTACAGCCGCTATCACGTGAGAAGAGGGCTACGGACGAGCAATGAGCATGGCATAACAATCCCAATTACTTGACCGTAGTAGCAGCTTCCAAGTTGGAAACAACCTCGGTTAAATGAGGGCCGCTGCTGTGCCGCTCGGCCTCCGCACGGGGAAGAGGAAACCAGGAGTGAAATATGGATTACTGTCAACCCTCCCCGTCCCATCATCGCTGACTTGCTGACTGAACCGTGTTACGCCTTTCAGTAACAGTTAAGACCAGTCTGTGTGGCATTTCGTTCGTTATACTATTCTCAGCCAGAGGGAAACCCACTGGCCCAATCCTGCCGGCCGTAAGAACTACGTACTCGGCTGCGGGGACTCATTTGATTACTTCCTCGATTCGGGGCATATTTGTTGAAAAAACCCTTTTTATATTTTCTTCCTTTTCCCCTAAGCTTATAGCAAGAATTCAAAGCTATGTCGAGCAGCGAAGCAACCCACCCAGACCCCAGCGTGGTTCCTCAGGAGCCCGCAGAGGGCAAGGGCGTCGAACCTGTCAAGCCGATCTCGAGCAAAGTGCCCAACGAAGTCAAGACCACCATCACAAAGGCCGATGAAACTTTGATCCGGATCAGCAAGTATGTTGTCGCACAATGAGAGGCATTCACCAAGGAGGCTGGAGTTACTGACGCGCATGGGGAAACAGATTAATCAAGACCACCGCAGGCCTCGGAGCCGCCTTGTCCACCCTCAACTACTCCATCTACCTAGCCGCATATCTCCATGCGCAAGCTCCTACACGCGCCGCTATCATTGCGTACATCTCTCGCCTTATCGGCCGCACACCCCAGAAGCTACCAGTCAGCGCTGTCGCTGCCACGCCCTCGTTCCTCACGCCACTTGGCGCTCTCGTGTCGGACGTGCGCACCTCGTTGCGCTTGACTGGTCTCTTGCCGCTGTACATCTGGATGAAGACTCTCTTGTCGAAAAAGGCCTCCAAGGACATGGATGCGGCACTGCACCGCATTGCGCTGATGCAGTGCGCAGGCTACATTGGATTCCAGGCTCTGGAGAACGTGTATCACCTGGCCGGCAAGGGCGTCGTGCCCATGTCTGTGCTTGAGAAGCGTGGAGGTGTGGCCAAGTGGGTGGCATGGAGCTGTCGCGCCTGGACTCTCGGTGTTGCGAGCGACTTCCTCCGTCTCTGGCGCGAGGCCGAGATCAACAAGGACAAGAGGCGCATGAAGACGACCAAGGAGAACGAAGAATTCGATCGCAAGTGGTGGAGTGAATTCATGGTCGCTGCATACTGGATGCCTGTGGCTGTCCATTACAGCATGTTCCCTGGTGGCATTCCTGGCATGAACACTGGTATAGTCGGCTTCTTGGGTATGATGGCTGGATTGAATAACTTCCGGAATCAATGGGCCGCGACTGCTTGAGGGGAGAGGAAAGGAGGAGAATATGCACTGAAAAATCTAGGTCGTTTTAATCTTTGCTATCTAGTTGTGTGTGGCATTGTGAAGCATCTGCTGGCGGAACCAAGATTGTCATGAGCTCAAGCCATACTTTGTGTCCATACCTAGGTAGTTATCGGCGTTCGAGCGGAAAATCTGGCGAGGCGCGACCCGACACAGATTGTAACCTAGCAATACAGTCGCACTATACACTGAGTTGTCTGGAACTGGAAGTCCTTCGATCACTGTCCTGACGTTCTCGAGCACTGGCGGCAGAAGATGGCTGTGTTCGAAGAACCAATCAAATCGTCAGGAGAATCGGGCTTTTCTTCTGAGATTTCGAGTTGTCCTCTTTTCCACCTTCTTCAGACTTCAGTTCCACGAGCCTACAAATCGTCATTGCGGACATTTCATCAATCAGGTAGGTCAAGGGAGGTGTGAATGCCTCTTACTAAAATATGATCGGCTGCCACCTTCAGTGCAAGCGAAAGATAGAAGCCCTGGCATCGAGACGGACTATGGCTGCTCGGGCCCGAATGCACACAGCCCATACTCGGACTAACTCGACATGACGTCCGCCAGCATGCATACACGTTTACTTAACATGAAGAAGAGACAGCACCATTTTCAATACGTTCTATGTTCACATAGCTCCTAGAATAGGACGCTTCACTTCTTGCATTCACACCATTTCAGGGCCAAAAGAGCAATCCACTCACCATGCGCGTCCTAATCAGCGGCGCCGGCATCGCAGGCCCAACCCTCGCCTGGTTCCTGGCCAAATCCGGCACACCGGTCACGATTGTGGAGAAAGCAGACGCGATCCTCGCGCACGGGCAGAGCATCGATCTCAAAGGCAGCGCACGCACGGTGATCAAGAAAATGGGACTGATGGACGAAGTGCGCCGGCTCCACACGACCGAAAAGGGCACGCAGTTCATCGACGGCCAGGGCCGGCCGTTCGCGCCGCTCCTGATCAGCGATAAAAATGGCGAGAAGAGGAATTCGCTCAGCTTGACCAACGAGCTGGAGATTCTGCGCGGTGATCTCGCGGCCCTGCTGTACGAGGCGACGAAGGACGATCCGAATACGGAGTATCTATTCGGGACAACGGTGAGGGAAGTCATTTCGAATGACGACAGGTCCATCAAGGTGGAACTCAGTAACGGAGAGGTGCGCGAGTTCGACCTCCTCGTCGCCGCAGACGGGCAGTGGTCCAAAGTGCGACGCCAGAATTTTCCTCCCGAATCTGTGACCGTCGTGGATAAGGACATGTATACCGTGTACTATACCATCCCACGGCTTCCAAGCGACAACGATCTGTGGAACGTGTACGTCGCACTGGGTTCCAAGATCATCACCCTACGTCCGGACCCGCACGGCGCCGTCCGCGCCATGTACACGCTCATGCCGTGCACGGAAACCCAGAGGCGAGAATGGCAGGCCGCGACCCGCAGCGACAGAAAGACGCAGCAAGAGCTACTGAGACGCGAATTCCACGACGCTGGCTGGCAGGCCACGCGCCTGCTGGACGCCATGGATCAAGCCCCCGACTGGTACTTCCAACCCATCCAGCAGATCAAGATGGCGTCTTGGTCCTCCGGGCGCATCATCTGTCTCGGCGATGCGGGCTACGCGCCCTCCCCGCTGACCGGCATGGGTACGTCGCTGGCGATTCTCGGCGCGTATGTCCTTGCAGGCGAATTGTCGAAACTACCTCCCTCTGACAACGACCCGTCAGCAGCGCTGCACGAATACGAGCGCAAATTCCGCCCGGTCGTCGAGCAGGAGCAGCAGATTCCCTGGTTCGTTCCGGGCATCGCGCACCCGCAGTCCGCGTGGAAGCGGTGGGTTCTGCATGTCTTTCTGCGGATGGTGTCGTTTATCGTTGCGATGCCTTGGGTGAGTAATCGCTTGCCCAGTGATGATGACGAGACTTTGAAGGTGCCGGTATACGAGTATTTCGAGAAACAGGCTGAGGCCCGTGAAGGTGGAAGTGATGGCAAGGAGAATGTGAACGGTGCGGTCAAGTGATTTTAGGGAAACGCAGGAGGATTTGTGACATCTGTGCTGTATATTAGTCTATCTCCTGGGACTTCTGGGAAAATGTGACATCGTGGGATCAAGATTGGTTATGTAGTAATTCCCAACTCAGAAAACACAGCCCTATATAGAAAGTCGAATATGAAAAAGTGATCGCGCTTCCCTATGCACCCTTCATTTTGAGCACCACAGCTATCGTCTCCTATCCTCGCAACTATTTACTTCCTTCCTCACGGTCAAAGACCGCTGTGTGAGAGTTGAGGACTGAATATCGGGCTCGATCCCCATGCTCTAGGCAAAGTTGGCCGTCCACCCAACGCCTTGATTGTTCGGATCCAACGAGGCATTTGACACGCCCTGCAAAAGGCGCCCCAATTCCGCCGCATCATTGGCATTAGCGACCGTCAAAGAGTTGTTATTCTGCCCATATGTCATGACTCCGCCGGCCGGAAATCTCACTTCGTAAATGTCATTCTGCGCAGCGCCCTGCTGCCAACTCATGACCACCGCCTGCGCACCGAGCGCGAGGAGTCCGTACCGGTACTGTCCGAGTCGAGCCATGTTGGCCATGTAGCCAGCCAGCTGTGGCAGGTTGTTGAAGAAGGCCTGTGTCGTGGCCGGCGGGTTCACGGCGCCTTTCTTGCCTTCGAAGGCCAGAACTCGTCGGTTCTGCCACACGCCCCCCACTTGTCGGATCTGTAGGACCACCATGTCGGTGCGGCCATTCGCGGCATCTCTTCCTTCAGGGCAGATGATGAAGCCCGGGGCCGGGAAGTAGGTGCGAAGTACTTCGACCCATTGTCCGTTCACGACAGACTCGGCGACCTGGGACTCTTGGAGTATGGTCTGCCATCCGGCGTTACCAAGTGGGCCGGCCATGATATAGTCTTGGATGTCTGGTCAAGGTGAAGACCTTGCGGAATCTGGGGCATCAGAGAAGAAGTAAACGATTGTTGATGCTCTTCAAGAGGTGGAAGGAGAGAAATATCTCAAGGGTGGCCCACTGTATCTTATAGTCCTTCGCCTTCCTCTCTAATTTACAACACCATTTACTGCCCCGCGTAGTTGAAGGTAAAGCATAGTATGAGACGTATTGGCTGGCTGACATTGTAGCACACATCTTTCTTGGAAGGCGCATATACGCCCAGCTGAGCCGCAGTCAACCGCGCCAGCTGGGGTAGACGAGCCAGACAAACTCAGCACCGTAGAACTCCATTTGG
The DNA here is from genome assembly GCA_030068005.1 of Cladophialophora exuberans. Lineage (NCBI taxonomy): Eukaryota > Fungi > Ascomycota > Eurotiomycetes > Chaetothyriales > Herpotrichiellaceae > Cladophialophora > Cladophialophora exuberans. The sequence continues at coordinate 41,515 of JANSVK010000177.1, read as the reverse complement.
CTTGATTGCAATATTCGATGTGGAGCAGCCTTACGACCAGAGCACCCGAGCTTGCAGGAGCTGAACTCCACGGGGGAAAGTGTTCAATGTCTTGGATCACAGTCGGACTTTGTCTCGTCGTCTCAACCGAAGGTGGGTGGCATCCCGCTCCCAGTTCAGCCAGCCAGCGGTGGTGGGGTCCGGTCAAATTGTTGATTGATCTTACCGACTGAACAGGCTCTTAAATTTTGGTCTTCAAGGTTGTTGGAACCATTGTAAGTGCTCGAGATTTATGTGAGCGATGTGGTAGAGTGTTTAGGCTTGTTATCTTGGCTCTAATGCTTAGATAGACCTTGAAGGTAGGCCGGTGGTTGTGGTCTCTCGTCTACCACACTTAGACTGCACATTTGACGAGAATGATCGATATATCCGAGCCGTGTGACCCATCGCCTTCCTGTGGTCTTCAAATCTGAGCCTCTATCCTCCCTAAGCGTTACGGCAGACTCTCGTTATGGCTACATCGGACACTTTTAAAAAGATCATATGGGAATAATATCAGAGCCGATCGATGTGTATATGTGCACCAGACATTGTGTTGGGAAGGTCTATGAGTTCAAGAACGAATGAGGGCCACCGATTTTCTTCTACTAAGCTCCTCTACCCCTGTACCTCCTCGACTTTTCTCAACATGAATGCTCAGGATCTAGTCAGTCACATTGCCGCCTATGTACCAGCACCCACATCCTAATTTCTCCTCACGTCTTCTTGGTAGCACAAACAGGCAAGTAACAGTGCCCCTTTTGCCATTGATCGACGTTCTGATCATTAATCGTCACAGTCCTAAAATATGTCTCAGCGACTAAGAGACATGATGCGAGGGTCACATTGAAACGCACGCAGCGTGACAGAACGCAGCCTGAACAGTCTTCTCTCTTCTCGGCATGGTAGGGTGTGGCTGCCACAAGAGTGACCAGAGCCACGAAAGCGAAGAGCTTGCTGAAATCCATTGTTGTAGGGTTGTTTTGGGAATGTAAATCCACTTGAATATGTTTCTGTACTGCTGTGCTGCTGTATTGACTTTGAAACTGTTGTCGATAGTGAACAAGAGAAAATATCCAGAGTCTTGTCCGCGGGTTCGAGCCTTCTTATATAGTTTTCAGCTGATTACTTTTGGCTTCGTAGAGAACTGGCTTTGTATATAGTAATGGTCCAGCCTGGTCTGGGAAAGAGCCATTGGTTAGTCGAAAGACTTTGGGATGCTATCGTCCTCTCTGGCAACAGAGTACTTCGTCTTCTACAAGCCTTCATCTCTGAGGACACGGCCAAAAAACAGTGGCTCTGGAACCTTGGAGCCGACGGTCTCATTTCAAACTCTCACCTCTCCAGCCTTCAATGTACTTGTCGACCTGGGCGAGACATCTCCCCTATTGCAGACATATGTCTCTCTACGTGAGTACACTGTCACTTATACGCTCTCTGACAATAATCTCACCTTCTTACGGAATACCCTTTCGCCAGAGTACACCGAATTTGATGAACTCTACCCCCTGGTTGAGCCTCAGTCAACAGAATCCCTCGAAGCTCTGAACAAATTGGCCGGTCCCAGTCATGTCCTGCATTGCGTCGAGTGGCTACGGCAAGTCATCGTGTGTGATGCCGATTTGAGGATCACTCTTACCAATACAGACCCGGAGTTTGTGGCGCTGGGCGGTGAGCGTGTGCGAATGTGCCGCGATTGGGAGGCAACTACGAGCTGGGTTGACGAGCATCAATAACTCATTTTCCTAAAGTGGCGAATTTGGCGAATTTGAATCCTTCGAGCCTCAGCTGTCAAGATAGGCTCGAAGTCGTGACATATTTCAATGCCATCAAGAGCCTTCAAATTTGACCTGACAATTGGAAGACTGAAAGAGGGTAATTGCCAAAGGCATTATCAAGCACAATGGACTTACTGTTTCCATCTTCAGCCAGAGTTCCTGACCAGAATCTTGGATTTATCCCTATATGACAAAGTATTCGAAAGCAGTGAATGGATTAAAGGGAAACGTCGCTGGTTCCAGGTCCTTGCAGGTGTCGAACGGTTTTGGAGCAGTTGAGTGCGAAGGTTTGATGAGGGCAAAGATGAGCATGTGGGTGATGCGAGCAAAGGGAAGACGCCGACGAAGCTTAGCATTTCCCACGTGAACTTAAGGCGGAGTTTATGACCGAGATATGTACTGTATGGAGCATTCACTCGCCTGGAGCGACTGCTAAGTAGGGCACTTATCCACATATATAGATAGCCTTGTAATCATTTTCTAAGGCGCTGAGGGGCGCCGTAGCGGGTCAAGGATTTTTTAAGCCTTCTTTCCTGGCGATATCACCGGGGCTATCTTCTCCAACTCATATGTTTGTCCTGAGCCCAGTTCATCTACCAATCGCTCATTTTTCGTGTCATTCCCTTTAACTTGAGGCTGCTGTGCCGCCGTCGACAAATTTCTTTGGAACACTGTTGCCAAACAGGCGGACGCTGCCAGTGCCGCCAGAGTGATCCACAAAACACGAAGGCTCTGTGACACAATAATCGCGTAGGCGCTTCGAGCCTCCTCTGGAAGCCTTCGAATCAGCAATGCCGCATTCTCTGCATCTCGCGCCGAGATGATCTCTGTACCACGTAGTCGACCTAGGGCAACTTGCTTATCCAGTTCGGCGTTCCACGCGTTCTGAAATATTGTGCCTCCAATTCCCAGCCCAAACGATTGCCCTAAGGAGGTGAACAGAGACACCAATGTCGTTGCCATTGGAATGTCCTCGGCTCGTCTCTGAGGTGCTTGGACTGCAAGCAAGCGACCCGAGAAGATGATTCCTCCGCCAATTGCGGTCAATGACTGGTATCCATATTGTTCACCCTGTGTCGACTTTGCGTCCAGTGTAGAAAAAAGGCCAAGGCCAATGGGAAGGATAATACATGCCACTAGGTTGAATGGCATGAAACGCTTTGTGAGAGCGATTCCCACCCCGGCTGCAGCTGCTACTGGTGGCACCACAGCCATTCCTGGCAATGTCGCCACGGCTGCACCGAGTAATGAGTGACGCTGTGCGATGATGAACTAGCTCAGATCAGTCTCGTGCCGTACGTGAGTTTCAATGCTTCCAATGACTCACATAAAGATTCATATAGTATGCAAAAGCCCAGAGAATGAGTGCATGGATGAAGGTCATATAGTATCCTGATGCAGCCGTTCGAGTGGAGAACACTCGCAAGGGTATGATGGCGTCGGTGGCAAAGCGGTCTTCATACACAATGAAGAGGCCAATGCCGATTCCACCAATGACCAGAGAAACGACGATATGAGGAGATTTCCACGTATACAAAACATTTCCTCCTGTAATGCCGTAAAGGAGACTGATAATTGAACCTGTCAAGATAATCAATCCAATCCAGTCAATTTTCTTCACCTGTTGTTGCCAAGCGACGCGAGGTCTGGGAAGTTTCAGAAACAGAGCCAACCCGATGAGGGCCATCGAGCAGATGGGAATGTTGATATAAAATACGCTGAGAGAACGTTGATTAGCCAGAAGCTGGAAATATTCCCCTGGCTATGCAGAACTCACATTCTCCAGCTGGCTCGCTCGCTGATGGCCGCTCCCATCACCACTCCACTGACAAGACCAACTGCTCCGCACAGCGAAACGAGACCGACGTAGATACCACGATCCTCCAGGGGCACCATTGCGGAAATGATCACAATGACCATGGCATTGACGCCACCTCCACCAGTCCCTTGGACCTGCGATTGAATCACTTTCAGTAACTGCGATTGAGAGAACCAGGAAGACTTACCACACGAGCGACAATGAGCCATGTGATGCTCTGGGCAGCGGCGCAGAAGATACTCGCAACTAGGAAGATAGACATCGCCGTCATGATACAGTACTTGGCGCCCATAATTCCGATGAACGCCCCATATATCGGCTGTGCCACAGCTTGTGCATACAGGAAACCTGTTCCACACCAATAGGCCTCAATGCTGCTGGCATGGAGAGCCTCAGCGATACGTGGTAGGGCTGATGCCACAATTACAGTATCAATGGAGGACATGAGGAAGCTGATACACACAGCGGCAATTGCTAGGTAGAATGCTGTTGTGTGTCGTTGAACACCATCATCTTGCCTTTCATCCTGAATCAAGGACTCTTTGGAATGCTTGTGTTCTCTTGAGCTCATTGTGATGGTCAGACGTCGAAACCCTCGTGTCATCACGGAACATTCCTGTCACACCGACTGTTGCGCATGCCATACACCTCAAATTCATATAGGCGCACGACCGAAAACGGCAAGCGATGAAATCAACTGTGGAAGGAAACAAAGAAGTTGCCGAAGGCCGAAGACGAGGAAAGGGGGGCACTGCCAAGCTCCCTTTTCGTGACAACGCCCTACGAGATGACGGATGGAAATCTTCTGTAAGGATCGTATCCGCTGGAGAGCTATAGAACCATGCTAGGGCTTACATCCGCCCGATTAGCTCAACATTCGGCTAACGTTGGCTCCACATTTGTACTTTCCAGAAAAGGTCAGCAAAGGGACATTATATTCTCGTCAGGTTGTGCTCGAAAAGTTTCCAAGACAAAATATATCCGTTGAGATTTTCTACTTGTATAGGCAATACACCGATACTTTGCGACCAATCCATTCATCGCCATGGAAGTACTTGACTGGCAACCTAAATTTCACGAAGGAATTCAATCTGCTTGTGACTGGGCTCAACTTCCTCTTCTGTCCCAATGGATATCCACCTTGCTTGCATCCTTCGCAGCGTGCCAGCTACTCTACACACAGGTTGGACCTCTCCTCACTCGGTGGCTCCTCCCGGAGAAATATCCAAATTTGAGCGATAGAAAACAACTTGACTGGGACATCCATATCGTGTCGTTTGCCAATGCTGCAGTTATCACTTTTCTGTCAGCCCGTGTTGTTCTATTTGACCAAGAACGCAAGCAAATGACTTGGCAACAACGGGCATGGGATTTCACAGAGAGCTCCGCTTCCGTGCTTGCCGTTGCCAACGGATACTTCTACTGGCATTTGCTCATCATGCTTCGATACCACCGAATTTATGGCTGGGCCATGGTCGCCCATGCCATTTCTGTCTCATTCTTGATGACCAATGGTTTCGTAAGTATCCCTGGCCAGAAATCTCATGAAACGCTCTGACTATGGACTTTGCAGAGACCAGCTTTTGTCACATATGCTCCCGTAAGTCTCGTGGTAGGCAAAATCACGATTTTCGAAATCTCTACCAAATCCTGGAACCTCTGCCAATGACTGCGATGCTGACAGGTGACCAGGCATCGTACCTGTACGAGTCGTCAACCATATTCTTGAATATCAACCGTGCTTTGGTCATGTTTGGTTGGGAGGGCACGAAAACGCAAACAATCAACGGGATTGCTTTGGTAGCATCCTTCTTCCTGTCAAGGGTTGTTTGGGGTACTTACCTCACCGCATGGTTTTACCGTGATATATGGACTACATTTATGGCCCAGAATCGAGGCTTTCTTCCAGCTCATTCGGCGAGACTTCCAGATTGGCTTCTAGCAAGCCATGCACTTTCGGCCACCGTGTTGCAAACACTTAATTGTGTGTGGTTCTGGAAGATTGTGCAGACGTTACGACGTAAGCTTCTGGAACCCAGGTCGGTAACTCAACCCAATATCGTACCACTCAAAGACGATTAGGTGATCAATCGTGGCTCACAAGCCCGGAATCTAACTATCCACTTAGCCAGTGGGCAAAATTACTAGCATAATGCACCCCTGGTGGGTTCCAGCCGCAACGCGCGTATACATGTATTAAGTCCTCAGTTGACCTCGACTCTATCTGGGTTGTAGATTACGCTGCGAGGAGCATCCTCAATAGTCTCAATACAGGCAAATATGCGTTGGTACTAAAGCCTACCAGGGGCGTAGCGTGCCATTGATTTTGTCCACTGGCTCGCCACTCTCCCAATGTTACTTAACTCATAGTAACAGCGCCACCACGAGAGATGATATGACTATGGGTCCTTTAGCGCCGAAGTTCCAGGGTCGAGTCGGTTGATTGGCTGCGTAATTGCATGGCAGTCAAGCGAGACTGTCAGGCTGTCCAGATCAGGGGCCCCACGAAGATGACTCCCAAGATCTTGTTTGTCATCCTGTCGTCGCTGTCTATTGTTTGCGTTCTCTTCTTTCAGCTTTCTTTCCATACTTGGTGATGGATGAGGCGGCAGACCGTCGCAATGAGACGAGAAATCCAAAAGTGGGCAAGCGAGCAGGAAAGTGGGACCCTCCTTTCGTTCTCAAAGTCCTGGTAAGCACTAACAATGGCGACACCCACATGGGCACCTGGGATCTATGGTGCAGGGCTGTATCAGTGCGTGAACGATGAATCCCGAATCCTTGCCGGCAACGAGATCTGTTGGTCCAAATTAGCCATGGGAGAACGAGCGCCATGACCACTTCTGGCAGGTCGCCGAGATCGTCATTGGAAAGAGAAAGAAACCAGCAAATGGGTCGATTTGGGATGGGTCTCCTTGAAACTGTGCGTAAGCCGTTCAAGCGGCTATGGCACTCTTTTGATCTCGATCACTCGCGACTGGCTACGTACCTCGAGGAGACTGAAAGTTCTATGGTACGCTCCATGCTCATGACGTTCGACCAGTGGCCTTATCATCATGATTGCTCTTCGATCAGGAATGACGACCACAGCCACCGTACAGAGGAAACAAGCGTCGATAAAAGTACGGCTGGAGAATGACGAATGCAGGAGCCAACTGAGTACGTATAGTACAAGCCTCTGGCCTGAAATACCTGTCAAGTCGAAGGTCTTTCGCTGACCGACTATGCCCTTTAGGCACGCAAGCAAGGCCCAGTAGAGAAACGACGAGAGCTTTTGCCGACGAAATCGAGACGGCCGTTCAAAAGGGGCGAGACGGGTGCCTGATCGAATTTGATGACTTGCCACAGCCATGGAAGATCAATCCGTTCATAACATCTGGATATCAATTCAGCAGCTCGGTACGGCGATGTGCACGCAACTCCTTCAGCCTTTCAAATGAGACGTTTAATATTTGGTCCCACGTCTTCGGCCTAGTATACGCGGGCTACCTCTTTACGACGCTTTACACGAAACAGCAAGAGGATGCGCCATTCCACGATGATCATCATGATGAGTCTAGACTCATCGGCCTTACCTACCTGGCTGTCGCAACCGTCTGCTTCGGCGGCAGCATCGTGTGGCACTCTATGAAATGCATCTCGTGCCCACATACACTCATGCGCTGTGCGTCTTGCGACCTGATGGGAATCACCGTCATGATTTCCACCATCGCCATGCTCACCGTCTACACGGCGTTCCATTGCCAACCAGCCCTGCAGCTGCTGTACGCTTCTCCCGTCGCCATCTTTGCAACTGCTTGCCTTGCCATGACATGGCAGACGGGCTTTCGTGCACCGCAGTTCGCATGGCTGAGAGCGACCATGTTCACGTTGCTCGGCACCACGGGTCTACTTCCTTTTCTACACCTGACTTTCTTCGCTGTGGGTGGCTTCTCCCACGCCATACGCTTCTACCGGCCTCTCTTCGTCGACATGTGCGTACCTGCGTTCTTCGGCGCGCTGATCTACGCGAGTAAGATGCCCGAGCGCGCGTGGCCGGGCAAGTTCGACCTCCTCGGCTCGAGCCACAATATCTGGCACGTTGCTGTGCTGGTTCTCGTGCTTAGAGGGCATGATGCCATCCAGAAGTTGCTCGAGATAGGAACGTCGGCGGCTTTGATCGAGGGGCTATGCTCGTCGTGACTGTGAGAGGCATTCAACTTGTAAAGAGATACGTGTCCGGGTGTGCAGCACCCCCGGCCTACCCTCCAGAAAATTCGAAGGTCCTGAATACATGGGTCAGCCTCAAGTCTTCCCACTTCGGACGAAAGTTAAAAGCTAATCAACGATGCCCGAATTGCCTGACGATTCCGAGAGAGTAATTCGAATGTCTCCTTTGGCACCTGACAAAGCTCCAACGAATGGAGGACAATGACACCGAAACCACGCAAGGAGTACCGACCATCATTGTATGGGCACATAAAGTTCTCAATCCAAAGAAAGGCCGGGTATAACCTGTCTGGCGGCGAGATCCAAGGAATCTGAAAAATTATTGCCTTGTATGCGTATTGCTGAGGATATCCGCGATCCCTGCCTGGTGGACCGCTCTCGCATCGTATTGGACAATGAAACTCCCGTGCTCAAGGGCGAATGGGGCAAGAAAATCGTCAACAGCTTGAACCCACCGAGCCAGTTGGAAAAGTTACTGGCACGATGCTCACGTCATAGAATCCAGCGCCAACGCATATTTACCTATGTTGAGACTCCTCGGAGCACGTTCCTAACACTATTGTTGGCAATGGAGATGGTGTCGAGGTCAACTGAGGATCCAACACAACCCAGCACGCTTAGGCGACGGAAACTACTAGGGGAGCATCATACTGGTAACTTTGTCCACTAGCTCGCCCAGTTAACCGTGGAAAGACAAGCCAGCATACATCGAGCTGTACCCGGCGAAACTTCGACATCGAACGAGTTTTGAGCGAGATCGTGGTAGATAGATAGATATAAGGAGAACAGTTCTCGACTCTCCCTGGGTCCCTGTGTCACTAAGGTACTCGAAAGCTCTACGAAACAGGAGCGCGAGAGTCGTGGCTCGAAGTAGTTCAAGGCTGGGACAGCACCCTCATCTGACTTTCAACTGCGTACGAGTATACTTGAGCACGGGGAACATGAGACAATTTTTTTTAAGATTCAATAGAATTGAAATACAAGCAACATAGTTTCGTAAAACCGCTCATCAAGCTAGCAGCAACCTTGATAATCGTACACGACCGAATTCCGCCTGCCGTATGATAAGGTCCATTCCCCCGTCCATGCGTAAACCCCACCCGCTGGTCGATTGAAGTCGACATGAAGTCCCATGCCCATATCCATGTCCATGTCCATGCCGACGTAAACTCGATGTATCGTGGTATCATCTCGCTTGTAGAAAAGGCACAAGCTTGGGGAAAAATCGTTTGAAAAAAAAGCACGTGGAAAATATAGCACATCCGCTTCCTGTACGTCATACACCCGCCCATCTATCATTCTTGTTATAACATGGCCCGGCTAGGCTGTGGTTCAGCATTGTTGCTTGCCGTGGAAAAATTGCCGGGCGTAGGGAGGCGATGTTTCGCCTTAGACAACAACCTGCCTTTGTGCGGTCTCGTTGACCGCAAGAGGCATGGCACACTGTGGACTCAGCTTCTTCATGGTCATAGAATTAGCCGCAAAAGCCTGATTCCTATCCTTCTCGCGAAGACTCTTTCGACTTTTTAGGGGTGGAACGCTGGTGTCATTGTTGTCCTCGTCTCGAGTGGCACCAGAGGCGCTGTTTGTCTGGGACTGAGGGTGTAGCGGCCAAGTCTTGCTTGCTTTTCTGTTATGATATTGCGGTGTGGGTGTGGTGTCGTCGTCTCGAAGACTTTCGATGTGCTTTGGGTCGCGCTCGGATACGGAGGCATCACTATTCTGCCTCCGTCCTGCATGTCCGACATAATCTGTTTTTCGGAAAGTGGTCTGTTCTTCACTGGTGGATTCGTACACCGACGGCTGTTCCACAAGCGGCGTCCCTCCGAATTGTTCACCGAGGCATCGTATGATGGAGACAAAGTATTGATGGAGGAAGGTGAAGATGTTCTCATCACCTACGATTTCAGCCAGACTACGCGGCGTGGTCTGTCCGGCTCGCCGTGGGTGACCATCTGAATCAATTGAGCGAGAGGTCAGGAAAGAGGAGACTGGCGTATAATTTCTGGAGCCAGGTTTGTTTGCTTCTGCTGCTTCCTTTTCCTCCTTCTGCCGCTGTTTATCTTGATGTCGCTGCGCCGCTGTTTCGATGCCTTTGGCCATTCGCTTGAACGATTCCCACAACATGGGACAAGCTTGAAAGGCGCGACTGGCATCTTTACCAGCAAGAGCTAGGAAGGCGTAGGCGCGTCGCCGACCTCTCGCTTTCGGATCTGTCAACCGAAAGACGTAGGCAATAGTATAGCCTGTGTTGGCATCACCAAAGCAGAGTGGCCCATCCGACATGCCTCGTGGGAGAAGTTCGCAAGAAAGTGTTCGAATGACCGAAGCCCGGAGTTGCGCATAACATTCCGGGTTTTCTGGTGATTTGGAAGTAAGGTACGTAAGTGTATGATCATGACAGTCATCTGAATGTTGAGATTCCAGGCGTGAGCTGGTATGTGAATGGGCTGACGATGTGACGGACGAGCCGTAAGATGAAGATTTCGAGTCGCAGGGCCTGTGATGATTGCTGCCACGCCTCTTCCTTCTCTCGCGTAGACAGACAAATTCTCTTGATCTCAACACAGGAGCTCCTGTATTAGTTCCCCCTGTCCCGTCCGTTTTCTTGCTCCCAGGTGCTCCAGAGGGTAGTTGCTCTGCTACAGCAGAGGGAACGGAAAACGTGCAGCTCGCACAGGTATCGCCTTGATTGCGTCCATAGCGCCATTGTGAAGAAAGGGTCTGTTTCTGGTCTACAGTTTGAAATAGTGGATGTTTCTCGATAGTTGGGCTGTCAGGCTCGGCTTCCGAATCGACAGTGGTCGAGGCGGCGGAGAAGTCGGTTGGTAAAGTAGAATTAGTGTCTGTTTTTTGCAGTGTGGGTGGTATGTGAAGGTTTTGTGAGTATTCAAAGGAGGGATCGTGAACTTCAGTGGCGAGGGATTCGATGGAGTTAGATGCCCAGAGTTGTGGCGAGGGTGGTAGGCACACGGCGCACTCGAGCGGGAGAACTTGAGTGCAGAGGACCGACTTGGGGCCATGCGCCTCGCAGAAATGGGTGAGAGCGAGCTGCAGAATGGGTGTCAGTTGTTGCGAATACCGTACGAAGCGTGTGCTAAGTGATCAGGTCATGCGGTAGGGGCAACGGGGGAATGGCGAAGGAGGTTCGGAATACGGCCCTCAGGCAACGTACCGTGAAATCCATTATGTATATTACAGTCCTGTCGCTCTCTTTCTCTGTCGGTTTCTGGAATGTGTCCGCAAACCGTGCTACAATTTGCAGTCGTGAATGTTGTACATGACTCGATCTCGCAGGCAGAGGCAACCGGCTAGACTGAGGCTAGCCATAGATATTTGCTTCGGAGGCAGAGCGGTCGAGTGTCAAGTGAAGCGGCCGCTCTATATCAACTGGTCGCGGGAAGAGCGAGGAGGAAGAGAGGTGTTGAGGATGGTTCGCGAGGACTGAAAGGAGGGCAAGAGCTCGTGTGCTTGATCGACGGCGGGAGCGAAACGTAATAGACGTAACCGTGGGTCTTTGAAGTGGTGGAGATTGACGTATTTGCAATTCGAGGGTTTCTTGTGGATTCGATGCCTGGGTAGAGGAGGAATTGGGCGTGAGAGAATCAAAGTGAGGTGAGGAGAGGCTACATTTCACATGAGTTTGTCATGAGTGATTAAGTGAGGCAGTGAAAGGTGAGTTGAGCGAGTCTGGAGTGTTGGAGCGTGCGAGTCTGGCCCTTTTCCGAGTTGCGCAGACCGCCACTTGCAAGGGCCACTGGGGACCTACGACTACTCGTGCTAGTACTGCTTAACACACTGACATCCATGGAAATCCGCCGCCGTGGCCAATCAGGAATGGCGTAATGTATTACACGCCCATTAGGCACCGGCACTTTTGTTTTAGCCTTGGCTTTCTCTTGCGGGACCTGCAACACTCATCCGGCGTTTCTCGCATGCTTCCGATGAAGAAGTAGTATTCCATCCTAGGGACTCGTATGACTACTATCAGCACCACCTCTACCGTCCTCCATCCATCATCTCACGCTCGGCCCAACTCATCCTGAATCTGCCGTCTACCGTGGCCTTTGGTACTACAAGCGCCACGCTATACCCTTGTTCCTGAACTCTATGCACCCGTAACTCGGGTTCCGCCACAAGTAGGATCTTCCTATTGGTAATGTCGATTTCCCGCACAATGGCAACCCCCAAGCAAAAAGAACTGTGAGGCCCACTGGGTCCGTGCCACCGGGGTAGGCCCTCAAGGGTGCGCTGAATCGTGTCAGAAGACCCTATTTGCTGCTCGTCGGTGGGAACGGCCACCAAAGCGACAAGACTTTCATGCAAGGCATCATATGTATCTTCGACAGCGACGTGCCCCCCCAACAAAACAATGGCACAAATCTCTGCATTGTCACCTGAGTAGCCTAATGTTATAGTTTTGTGTGTCCCAGCCAACACCGGCATCTCATCCCAGGAAGGACGGCCCATCTCTGTCCACTCCTGGTGGAAGCAGGACTGCATTTGCAGGTCGTGTTGTCGGACTGCTGAGATCTTGTCGAAGCCTTGAGCTGGCAGTTGGTGAATACGACACGACCCGGCATTTGCAAACGCTTGCCAGGGCTCCAAATATGTTGAATTCGTGCTGGAGTCCAAGCAAATGATATCCGTAGGGCACAGTTTGTTCAATAAATGATCTGATGTAGGTTGGCCGATCTTGTTCAACCACCCAGGGACTGTCATAATCATCGAAGATTTCTTTTGATTCGGTCGAAAGTCCCCCTCGAGGTCAAGAAGGTCGTCTATTCGTCCAAGATGCCAATCAGTAATATCTGTTGAGTCAATGTCCCCAAAGAAATGCTTCCTCAGCACCCTACTTGAGGAGTCTTGGTGTGGGGGTAGCAAATTAGAAAACGGGGCGCCAAACATCGGACGCCCAATATGTGCCAGACTGATCATGCCCGGAGGCACGAGTTCCGGCAAGTTTGTGTCCAAGTCTAGCAACACAACACCCTGGCTCGGATCCGCCTGCTCTGTTGTGAGCAGCCGATTGATTAGGCACCTGACCAAGGTGGAAAGGCCAGAGGATCGCCGTCCGCAGACCAGAATTCTCAAGGGTGTAGCAGCGACAAATTTAGATAAATCGAGAAACAGCGACTTCCAAGGAGTAGTATTGAGCTCTTTAAGTCGTCGTGGACCTTTCGACTCTTGTTCGAAGGGATGGCCGAGCAAAGAGAATGTCAAGCTTGACTGTTGGCTACCGGGAATGGTCCACAGGCTTCGACGGCCTAGCGGTGGCAGATGCGCGATTCCGTCCTCGAGACATTCGAGCTGAAATTCAGTATTCGTGGTTGCTGCTTCAATAGACGGAAGTGCGTAGGTGTTCGGTGCATATATGCGATACACAGACATCGACGCTGTCAGGACCGCTCCGTAAACAAGGACTGTTCCCGTCTTCACCCACAGCATGTATGTTCCCAAGACGGTGCATTTCTGCTTGAGTTAGCTCAGTCTTGTCTAACAGACTCAATGCCTTACCTGTCCCCGAGACAACCGAACTTTGACGGACCTCTTGCTGATTTGCTCGACCTCCCGGCTGGGGCTGAAATTGACGGCAGCATTTTCTACCAAAGTCATGAATTGATTTGCAGTCTTCAATCCGACTTGATCAGACTTGGTTCCGTTATCTTCTGTAGCTGTCCTGTCCAAAGGAGGGGCTATCACGATTGATCCTTCTGTTGGTACTGGCGATTCCAGGCTTGCGGCTGGCCGAGCTGTACCTGCATCTTGTAACAAGCGCCGTCTTGCGACTGCGCTCAGTCTTTGACCATCTATACAAAGGTAGGTCAGTGTCGCCTTGTCTTGCAAGTATATAGACAGTGTTCAAACATACTCGTTTGCATCAAAGACTCTTGGATATGGAGAGCCCGTAGCGAGTTGAAATTTTGTGAACAGTTCCAGCCGGCCTCTGGAACTGTTCCGAATTCCGAAGAGGCAGCGAGGCAGTCAAGCACGTGATCCTCAGATCTGGCCAAGCGTTAAGATCGGCGTTAAGGGTTTAGCGTCGGATCTTCCCGAAGTTTCTGCGATTGTGAAATCCACCTGGATATTTTTCTTGTCCTTCACCTGAGAGACAAGAGTCGTGGAACAACATACAACGTATACTTGCCACAGCTGTGTGAGAAGAAAATCTGACTATCGCAGAAACCATTGCCATGGCAAAGGCTGCGGTGTCGGCTCGCAAGAGCAATCTGAGCGAGGAGCACGTTGTTGACTCGAGCGACGACGAGGTGCCAGATGTCTCCGACAAAGCTGATCCGACGCCAAAGAAGTCTCACGCCAAAGCAAAGCCCGGTACGTCCACAAAGACATCCAGACGTATTTTCATTGGGCCAAATTTGGTCGCTGACAATTTCTGCAGATAGCAGCCAAGACACAAGTGATTCTTCTTCAGACAATGATGAAGACAAAACATCTGAAGATGAGACAACCTCAGAGGAAGACTCGGCAGCACAGTCTCCGAGAAATCAGACCAATGAACCAGCACAAGCCAAGGCAATCACCTCTAACCCTGTCTCAATCGCGGCCAAACAATTCAAGCCTCCGAAAGGATACTTGCCCATTACTGCCTCAGCAACCCCAAACAGCGCCAATGCCGCATTTCTGGACGACTTGTCGGGCAAACAGATTTGGCACATCGCCGTCCCAGAACACGTCAACATCCAAAGTGTAAAAGAGTTGAATATCGAGGCTGTGATGCGTGGTCAACCCATTCTCAGCCAAGATGGCATCAATTATGGCATGGAGCCCCAATCATCCAAACAGCAGGTGGTTTATTTGTCAAATGGACCAGATGGAACGTACTCACAGGCCGGCCAGAATATTGAGCGGACATTCTTTATTCGTGAGGTTGACACACAGGCAAGATCGGCAACTCAGACAGAACCAGAAGCTATTTTTACCGCAACCGCGACTGGCACTGCCAAGCCAGTTCGCAGCCAGCCACAAGGCCTAAAGGCGAGATGGAGTCCTTATGGAAATGTTGGGCCGCACCAACCCCCAACCCTGGACTCAGATGTGGACATGAGTGACGCTTCCGATGCGTCGTCTGCCGACTCTACAAGTTCGTCGACTGACGCGGAAGGAGACTAGGCATCTCCTTCCCAACCTCCTCCAAGTCTTTGCTCCAATGTCCCCAGCTCCATCAATGCTCCTCGTGCTCCAGCACCGATCAATGGTCCTGTCCGCTGTGAATGGGCCGACTGTAACAACACCTTCGCGACCCAGAGGGATGCTCATGTGAGTGTTTCATTCTGCGAGATGTTGTCGGACACAACTGACCATTGCAATAGAACCACATCGTCCAATTCCACATTGGACCCACGCCCAAAGGGGGCTCACTCGATCTGAGATGCAACTGGGCGTCCTGTGGTCACACTTCCAAAACTCGTGCTCATCTTGTATCGCACACGCGAACCCATTTCCCTGGCTATAAGGCATTTGAATGCCCCGCCTGCGGCGCGGCATTCCTTCGTCCAAATTACATGACGAAGCACCAGCGGGAGGAGAGACACTGAGCGGCCGAGAATGCTGTAGTTAGATAGAATCGCAATGTCAAATTATTCTGCACCCAGTAGTGAATTGTTCGCTCGATGCTCCCCTGGTAGATTCCGGCGCCAACACGCACTTTGTCTGCGTTGCGGCTGCAGGAACGCGCTCTTAACAACTGCTGTATACAGGTAAGGTGAGGACGAGGTAAACCCGACCCCCATCATATGTAGAATGCCCGCTGATGCCGGAACCTACCAGAAGAGCATCGTACCCCCAAGGTAAGATAGGGTCGAAGCAGACCCGAACATCAACGTATATAGAACACCCGTTAGTGTCGGAACCTACCAGAGGAGTATCGTAACTCAGAGGTAAGATGAGAACGAGGTGAACCTAAGCCCCAACACACGTAGAACGCGCGTTAGTGCTGGAACCTACCAGAGGGGCATCGTACTCAATAGACGAAATACGGACGAAGTAAATCTGAGCTTCAATACACCTAAAATGCGCATTGGCGCCAGAACCTACCAGGGAAGTATCGTACTGAGGAGGTATGATAACAACAAAGTAAACCTGAACTTCAACACACATAAAGCGCTTGTTAGTGCTGGAACCTGCTAGGGGAGCATCGTACTCAAAAGGCATGATAAGGGCGAGGCAGACCAGAATCCCAAAGTATACAAGACACGCGGTGGCGCAGGGGTTCCTAGAAGAGCACCATACGTATAGGTAAGATAGGGGCGAGATACACCTGAACTTCAACGATATATAAACGCACGTTTCATCTATGCTAAGTTTCAAGGTCGCGTCAACCATATCACAGCTATCTACATCGATATCCAGGACGGCCCCCAAGAGTCTTAACATGGGGTAAAACGTGCGTTGACACCAAGTCCTACCGGCGGGACATCGCACGTAGTAATCATTCAGTTGGCCATCAGCATCCCAACGCCATCGCTCCCAAATCCACGATTTTTCTAACCACGTCCCCCCGGAATCCAACATATGCAGGTCATGGTACATACTGTCTATTATCTAGTTGTAGTTTCCCCACCGCCAACATCACGCAATGCAGGGTATATGGAAAATCAAGATACTACCAAAAAAAGAATTTCATCCCTCCCAACTCGTAACTTCTTCCCAAACCTCATCTTGCCGCACTGTGCCCGCGGGGAGCATGTGCTGTTCCTCTGAAATGGAGGGAATTGTCAAGGCCGCTGTGGTGGGCTTGGCGGTGCGAAAAGGAAGAGTTGTGACGTTGGCAATATTGCCAACACTGGCAGCGAGGAGAGAAGCCGAAGCTGTAGTACCGCCGAGCTTGTCGATGGACACATGACTGTCGCTCCGTAGAAACGTGTATCTCATGACGCATTTCCGGTCAGGGAGAAAGCTGATGTCCATCAATTTGAAGACGACTTCGTGGTTATCCAGTGAAGAGGAGGTGGTGGTGGCGGTGGTGGTGCTAGGGGCCGGGCCTGCTGCTGCTGCCGCCGCCGCCGCCATGATATTAACAGCACCAGGGGAGTTGACGACAGTCGTATGCGTGGTTCCGGTCTTCATGTCCATATCGAATTGCACGTCGAGTCGCTGGTCTCTTGCCATCTGGCGCGCGCTTTCCTTCAATTCGAGGACCCGGTCGACCAGCTTGCAGGACAGATTCGAGTCCCACAGGCCTTCGCGGCGGTTGCACGTGCGGAGCAGGGAGCGTGCTTTGTCGCGCAGTGGAATGTGGGTGATGCGGGTGGCGACGAGGAATAATATCGGAACAACGCCGAGAGCGAGGGAGAAGGTCGGTCGGGACACCTGAGATGGCTGATTTTGCGAGGGCTCAGAGAAGGATAAATGTGGGTAGTCGTTGTTCTGCTCAGGCTTGACGTACGTGGATGTGGAGTTAATGAATTCTTCCGCAGCGTCCACGGCCGTCCAAAACTCCGGGAGGTACTCGTCAAAAACTGTCTCATCGTTGTTTTCGATCCGGGCCAAGAATGGTGTGATCAGAGAGTAGTAGATCCGCAGGATGAGAGAAGCTGGATTTCGAGAAGACCGTTGTTGCTGCTCTCGAGTATCGGGTGACGAGGGAGCCGAGGAGTTGGAGCTGGCTAACGATTCTGGCGTCTCTCCGGCAAATTCGTTCGATTCTGAAGAACTGAAGGCGTCAAAGGCCGCTTTCCATTTGTCGAAGAGGATTTTGTAACTATGGAATTCCGTGGCGAGGGAAAGAACGACGTCTTCAGAAAGTACCTCCTCGGGCTGTAAAGTGCTGCTGTGTATAGCGTAATGGATGAGACCTCGTAGGAGAATTTCCATATGCAACAAAGCTTGTTCGTGCGAGGTAAACTGTTCGGGTAATGACATCTCAGCCTTGGTGTAGAACAACTCCGGGCTCTGACCCGGGAAGTTTGGCGAACCCAATTCTTGGATTTGTCGGTGCGAAGCGATGAAGAAGCGAGCAAGGGGCTCGCGCGGGATACGTGGGGTGGCTGGACTGTTACCCAGCTTCCTCTGTTCTTCGGCGAGAATTCTGATCCCGGAAATAGCATGGTTGCAGGCTTCATGGTATTGGCCTTGTAGACTCTCGAACGTCGAGAATAGGGCACAGGTGACCAGGGCGTGCTCCAAGGTCTGATCTGGGTTTGCCTGTTTGAACTGGACGACTCCACGCATGGCTTTTCCGTATTGCTGCAAAGCGAAGTCCACGCCCCTGGTGGGAGAAAAGTGATCCACACCAGAATAGTGCTCATGCATACTACTCAGGGCCACGATGGCATGTCTGACCGAGGATTCCTGACGTGCAAGGGGCAGGATAATCTTCATCCAAAAGTCGGGTTCGAAAGCACCCGCAAGTTCGAATGCCGTCCGATCCTGGAAGTAGGTCAAGGCCCGCCGTTCCGACCAATCGAGATCGGGGTGTTCTGATAAGACAGGACCGGGATTGTGTGGGGAATAGACGACAAACTTGGTGGGCATAGGTCGCCCACCGGAGCCAGGAGCAGTAGCTGCATATCCTTCGCACACCTTTCCGGCTTTGATGCAGCGATTGCAGGATGGGCGAGCTTCGTCACATTTAACTCTCCGGCGTCTTCAACGGGGGTTATTAGCCGCCTCTGAACGAGGAGAGTGGAGGCACTCACTTGCAAGTAAAACATCCTGTGCGGACTTTTGTTTTCCCAATTCGAATCATGGTATCTGAATGTTTTGTGCTGATTGTCTGCTGTACACTGATCTTGAGGTGTTTACATGCCCCAAAGCAATTTGGAGCTCAATGCATATATACTATTGTCTGCTCCGGCGATCGACGGCATCAGAGCCTCCATAAAACAGCACCTGAGGGAGCTGGAGCCAAAGAAATGCAGGCCTTTGGCAACTGCCTGGAGCTTTGGGGTCCGAAACTTTTGGTCCGAGGGAGCGCGTCATCTCCACAGCCTCAGGAAGAAAGGTACTGGAACATGCATATGCGAGCAATGCCTGACTCGATTGCAAAACAGTCCACGAATATGCGAGCATACAACTTTGTAATTTCAGGCGAGATAGAATAGCCGAAGTAGAAGAGTACGACGATCAGGTACCAGGCATGAGGTTGAGGCTTGGCTGATTTGAGTTAACAACGAGGCCTCCCATTTTAACCAAATGCAGTTAGGCCATACGAGGTCGCATAAAAAGATATGCCTGACATTGCAGAGTAACTCTTGAGCCACCTAAATAGTATCGAACCATCTGTCCGACAATAAAATTATGTAACCCGCCAGACCAGCCTCCACAGCTTCACGTCTAAGCCTCGCTACGACAACATGGCACTGGACATGGATCTGTCGTAAATCATGCCCCGGTGATTTGGTGGTCGCTCTCTGAGTTCAAGCAAACCTCGTGTGGGCTAACCAGATACAACCAATAACCCAGTTATCAACCCGGCCTCATGGCTTCGTCCCACAGCCTCACACCCCTCGAGTTTCAGGCAGCACTATTTTCAGTGCTTCGCTGCAGCATGCTATCTCAACGCGGTTGGTAGCTACGAGTAAGTAGCTTAATAGAGGTACCTGGTATACAGCTATATATCGTCCCATGGACCCCATGGTGTTGATCATTCAGCTTCCCATCTTCCATCTCCAGTCATTCAGTACAAGTCCGATCGTTCTATCTCCCTTATACCACACCAACAGCCCCCAAAATGCCCAATATCGTATGCCACGCCGGTAACGGACCAGACGATAACTGGTCCTACTGCCCTTCCTTTGCCGCCGCCGTCATCTTCACAGTCCTTTTCGGCCTTACAACATGTGGCCACATCGTCCAGGCCTACATCTATCGCAAACCTTTCGCCATGGTCCTGATCATGGGCGCGCTATGGGAGACAGGAGGATACGTTGCTCGCATCCTTTCGATTGAAAATCAACGCAGCAGCGGTCTCTTCACGGTGCAGCTGCTGTTGATCCTGCTCGCCCCACTCTGGATCAACGCGTACATCTACATGTTGTTGGGACGCATGATCCACTTCTTCCTCCCCAAGGGCGAAGATCGCGTTTTCAAGATCCGCGCGCGAGCCATCACGCGCATGTTCGTGCTGTTTGACATCGTGGCATTCTTCGTCCAGGCCACTGGTGGCACCATGACCGGCCCGGGGGTCAGCGCCCAAACCCAGCAGAATGGATTGCACATCTACACCGGTGGCGTCGGCTTGCAGCTGTTCTTCCTCGTCATCTTTGTCTCGCTAGCAATCGGATTCCAACGCAAAATCAAACAACTGAGACAGTCGCCGCATGGAGCGGCCAAGTTCCACTCCATGGACGAAGAATCACAATACGAGCCCGCCGCAACCACGCCAGACCTCGCCCTCACTGTCCCGCTCCTACGCCTTCTCTACGTCACCATGGCCCTCATTATCGTCCGCAACATCTACCGCCTCGTCGAATTCGGCACCGGCGCCAACTCCCCCACCGTCAAGCATGAATGGTTCGCGTATGTCTTTGACGCTGTGCCGATGTTCTTTGCCCTTGTCGTGCTCAACGTGTTCAACCCCGGCAAATATTTGCAGGGCGAACGCAGCGATTTCTCGGCCGAGGACAAGGAGAGGAAGTCGATGAAGAAGGAGACCAAAGCCAGGAAGAAGGAGGAGAAGGCTGAGAAGAAAGAGATGAAGAAAATGAGGAAGCAAGGCGGCAGTGCTGCATTGCCGATGTTTGGAGAGCGCACGCAGTATGAGCCTGTCAATCGAGTGCCATCTCCTCTATAGGACCATGAACACGAGAGACGGGAGTAAGGAAGAGGGTGCTTTATCCGTACGCTTTGCCTGATTGAGATCTGAATCATATGGGGCAGCACCACCGATTGTTTATAGAGAGAGCAAGTTCTGCGTTCAAGCGATGAGAAGAGAAAGAAAGATACATAAAATCAATGTACAGTTTGCATAGAGGAGTTGAAAGGGTTGTTTCCATGTACGCCAACCACATACTGCCTCGGTGACCGCTACTTACAAGATCAAAAATTGTCGCCCTCTAAGAAGCCTACGTAGTCCTCTGGCGCTGGCGGTGGACTCCTCCAGTGTTCTCGAAGCGCGGCATTCTCCTTGTCATCCTCCTCCTTCTCCGCCCCCTCCGCATCTCTCTTGTGTAGGAGATTGCTCCAGTTCTCTATCTCCTCGGCCTCGGGCGGCTAGCCAGACAACGCCAACATTCTCTGGCGATGTATCTTCTGCGCCCGCGTGTGTGCCTTCCTTAGCTTCCTCGCCCCGTCTTCCTCCTTACGGCAGAGACGACACTTGTCGGGGCCGCCCACAAGCCTCGTCTGCCCGGCACGTGAGAATATGCATCCACTCGTTCGTCAGCCCATTGCTCCATGGTGGCCCCGGGTTGGCAAGAGGAGGGCGGGCGTGTTAATGTATGAGGGAAGCCTGGGGGGGCCCATTGGGTTCGGGCTGGTTGCTACCACCCGGTTGTGCGCTGGCCCGGGAGTGCTTGTTCGGCATAGATGGCAGCGAGGCGAGCGGGACTGTAAACATCCTGGTGGACAATGGATCCACGAGGAGTCCGGATCAACGGCCCAGGAAGATTGGCTGCAGATGCCATCACCAAAGTGTCGCTTGTTAATCTGCTGGTGGACATCAGTTCTAAAGGAAGATATGAGGGTGTATGGGCGCTGGTGGTATGTGAGATGCAATAGAGCTGTGAGGCCGTTATGTCAGGGATCAAGGGATGTGTAAAGGTGAAGCAGAGGGGATTTGTAGAAGGCGAATGACAACAATGTAAGTAATTGACATTTTCAGCGTTTGATCGACTCAATTGAGGACCTGTCCATCAAGGGATGCAATCGTGGCAGTGCCTTCCAGGCTCACCGTTAACCTTCATCCATATTAAGATAGGTCTGTCATGTAGAAAACACAAAGAGGAGGCATTTTGAATGATCGAAAAAGGACCCAGAGACGAATTGGGAAAGTGAGTTCGAATGAAGCTCTTTGATTTGGTAGTTCTGGTGTCAGTAGCCTTTATCGCAAAACTCAATATGATCTGTGCATGATTGACGGTCCTCGTCCTCAAAGTCCTCACGGGGATCCACCAGAAAAGCGCAGACACAGCACTGTACGGTACACCCATATTCCCAACGCCGTGCTGATTGGGTACCCGACCATTCGTGAGCTAGGCTGCCAAGTTAAAATACGGAGATGTAGTTTCCTATGCGCTCTTTTTGATTCTGCGCAATACATTCGGCAATCCAGGTGATGTTCCGGATCTCCTATTAAGATGTTAGCCACTGCGACTTGTCGATGTGTAGGGTCGACGAACCTGCTCTCGTAGCTTGACCCAGGCGTAGATGACAGCGTGAGTAAATTGTCGAGTGAAGACCATTTTGGAGAGCTCCATCTCCTTGAGGTAGAACATGTCCTCGAGTGATTTCGATTCGCCACCCATTCCTCCAGACATGTTACCTCCACCCACTCCACTGCTTTGGTTGAAGCCGACTTCATCGAAAAACCGCTTATAGTCACCAACGCCGCTGACTGCCAGCCCCACGCCTTCAAGATCGTCGGCTCTCGAAAGCATCAACATGCCCTCTGGATACAATTTGCCGAATTCTGGGTAGAGTTTTCTCCGCTGCTCTTTGGTGAGCTCTGTGCCAAAAGAATTGATGGTGATGTTTATGGCCCGTCTGTCGGCCTCGAATTCTAAGATCTCCGACATGATTTCTCCCGTCGGCGTAAGAGCCATCTCGGGGTCTGTGTTGACGAAGTTGTGGAAATCCTCAAGATAGTTTTTGTAGAGAGTGTTCCGTACAATCTCAATGTTGAGCTCATCTAGGTCCTGGTGGCTCAAACTGCCTTTGAAATATGGCGCAAGAGGGGTTTCGATCAGAACCGAGTTGTACAATTCTTCGATATTGGTAGCAACACACAAGACCGGCATGGTCTCGAACCAACCAAGGGGATGACATCTCTCCAGCAATTCTTTCGTGTCTCTTTCATGTAATGTTCCTGTGATGAGTAGTGCTACATTGTCGATCATGTATGAGTATGTGAGGTAGTCCATAAACTTGGATAATGATCCTGTCGCTTGTCCTTGAAGGTATCTGAAATCTGCCACGAGCTTTTCGGTGGTCTTGTTTGCCAATGCTGATGTTGAAGGGTTCGGAGGGAGGCTTGACAGTGACTCGCCGTACGCTGGGCCTAGCTGCGTCTTGACATCCTCGATGGACTCACACTGCGTGAGCTTGGAAATGTCAGTCTAATGGTGCAAATGTGGTAGTCCAGAAGACGACGTACATTGCCATAATTTGTGCTTGTCAGAAGGGTGTTTCGATAGCCACGAACAATGCCCTCCAAATAGCCTCCGTTGACGTTGAATAGTAGACCTGGAGGGGGTCAATACAGAAATGTCGCGACACTGTGGACACCAACCTTCCATTGTCAATATGTCACAAATAAGAGAAGAGAAATAGTGAGCAGGGGACTGCCACGGACTTCAAGGCTCTCGCAGAATTACAGCTTTGAGAGACCGCGAAAGAGCTACAGGATGGTTGAACAGGCAGGGCAAAAGATCAACCGAACTTCAGGTGCAGCTTGACGTCGATGCTCAACCGACTGGCGCAGCTCACCTGATCCGCCGTAGGTATTTCATCAAGACGACTATGCACCATCGTTTGAATGGCCTCCGCTACCGAAACTTCAGCTTCATCACATTCAACAGGGAGTACCACTTGTGTACAGTCTTTATTCACAAAATGCATACTGGACATTCATTCATGCATGAATCCCAAAATGAAAGCAGCATTGACCATACCAGATATATCTACTCTCGTTGTCGCACGCCTAGATGTCGATGAGAAACTGAGATTCACGTGTTGTCACTAAGAATGACCTGGCTTCAGTGACAAGTTTTGAATTGTGTTAGAGAGATATTCGCTGTCTTGACTTGACTGTTGAGACTGTTGACCAATGATTGCTGTCCTGCCAAGGGTGATTGTAGCCGTCCGCAACATGTCACTCCCTCTTGCTGTGAGAAAATCGAGGTCTTCTTCCCCCAGGTATAAATCCTGACTGGTTGTTCTACGTTCTTACAACTGCCTCCTTCTTTTTCACTGTCCCAGTTTTCATATCCCTGTCTTCTCCAGCCTCCAGAACACTTACAGGAGCGATTAAAATGCCATCGCCTACTCTCGAGACGCCGACAATTTCAGATATCACTGCCATCCAAGGATCCAACAATACACGCGGTGGAAACCAGGGTCGCCGCAGCCGACGAGTCAAATGCACCTATCCTGGCTGTGGTAAGTTTGGCCACTTCACCAGCCAATGTTGGCTTGCGCATCCTGAGCTTCGACCACCATAGGCAACAGCAAGGAATAAAGCCCGTAGACCCCAGCGGAACACTGAGGTTTGGACTGGTCCGACTTCTCCCCCACGATCTCCATCTCCTCCACCTCCGCCGTTTCGCTTCCTGGATCTACCTCAAGAAGTACAGGACAAAATCTACGACGAGATCGACGAAAAGGATTCCGTTGGTGTACGACTATCGCAAGACATACAAATATCGCATTTCCAAAGAAGACTGGGAATGTCAGCTGGTAGTCAGGTTCGGCCGCGGCTCTACTGGCTCAGATCTTTCGGAATTTAGCAAGAAGGTCCGCAAGGACGCGCGCCTTGACATGCTTCGTGCTTTCAACGGCGACCTGGGGGTTAGCTTCGAGGAAGAATGCGGGCTTGAAGCATTCGAAAAGACCTGCGAGGACCGGTTTCGGTCTTTGCGTGAACGGACCACCACCCTGAGTTTCAGTCAACTCTCCTCCCGCACCATCCATGACGCCTTTGATAGCACTTTCTGGAAGTCCATGATCCCACTGTTTCCAGAAGTAAAATAAATTCGCCTCTTCCACGACGTCTTTCAATATGTCCATCAAGATCGAGAATCAAATGTGGAGACCTCTCAGTGGCAGCAGACCGAATCACAAGGCTACGATGCTGCGTTTGTAGACGGTTGGTTGGGCTACACGTTTGCATATCCTGCGGATATCTTGGAGGCTCATGATCTGGTGAAGTACATGGACGAGAGCGGTCGAGATTGTCGGGTTTATATGACAACCACCGTGATGTGGCGCGACAATCGCTATCACACCGTCTCCTGGGAGGTAAGCTCCATCTCCTGTAATCCATTTTTGACGCATGATCTAACAAAAATCGAGCTGACAGACAGTCAAATTCCTCATTACTAAGGACAAGGCCGAAGGGATCGAGCGGAGGTAAATAGGGCCACGACGCTTGCCAGGACAGTTCTTGCGCGACGGCTTGTTTTGATGAGCTGGAATATGCCGCAATATATGCTCTCGACACTGTTTTGTGCAATGGACATAAAACTCAAGATAGTTGGTAGCGTGACAGAACAAAGCATCGACACCTCGAGCATGTGAGCAGTCGCAGTCAATAGACTGCTTACATAATCTACTCCGCTCGCCGCACCTTCCTTTCCAGCGAGAGTTGCAAAATTGTGCCGTTAGAGATTCGCAAATTTTGGAGCTTTTCCCGTGGTGCCAAAATATTCCTCGCCAGATTTTGAATATTTGATATTTTCCACACCGATCTTCTGCGCGCTCAGCGCTCTCAATCAGAATGACTCTTCTCATCCTTACCGAAACCTCTGCCGGCTACGCCTTGCTCAAGGCCAAGGACAAGAAGCTGCTCAAGCGAGATGACCTTGGGTCGGGACTGACGAGTGTCGAAAATGTCACCTCCGAACTCAAGCTAAAAGAGTTTCAAAAATTCGACAGTGCGGCCGCGGCACTTGAAGAGGCAGCAGCGATTGTGGAGGGAAAGGTCACACCCAAATTGTCATCACTTCTCAACAGCCTGAAAGATGAAAAAAAGATTTCGCTTGCCGTCGCAGACCCCAAACTGGGAAATGCCATCGGAAAGCTACCTGGACTGGATATCAAGGCTGTTGCTGACTCTACCACCGCCGATCTCTACCGAGCCATTCGAGAATACCTACCCTCACTCATTCCGGGTCTCATGCCAGATGATGTCAAAACCATGTCCCTCGGCCTCTCACACTCTCTTGCCCGACATAAGTTGAAGTTCTCTCCGGACAAGATTGATGTTATGATAGTACAAGCCATCGGCTTACTCGATGACTTGGACAAAGAGCTGAACACATACGCTATGCGAGTCAAAGAATGGTACGGATGGCATTTCCCCGAAATGGCCAAAATCTTGAACGATAACCTTGCATATGCTAAAGTCGTACTGAAAATGGGCATGCGAACAAATTGGGAGACTTGCGATCTTGCCGAGATATTACCAGAAGAGATCGAAGGTGCAGTCAAGGCCGCGGCAGACCGATCAATGGGAACTGAGATCACGGACGAAGATTTGGAAAACATACAGAGTCTTGCAGAGCAAGTCGTACAGTTCACGGAATACAGAACACAGCTGGCGAGTTATTTATCGGCAAGGATGACAGCAATAGCCCCCAACCTCACCACTCTTGTTGGAGAGCTTGTTGGAGCTCGACTTATCGCTCATGCAGGAAGCTTGATGAATCTTTCTAAGAGCCCCGCTAGCACCATCCAAATCCTCGGAGCTGAAAAGGCTCTTTTCCGCGCTCTGAAAACAAAACACGACACCCCCAAGTACGGTCTCATCTACCACGCATCTCTCATTGGTCAAGCGTCAGGCAAAAATAAGGGTAAAATGGCAAGAGTCCTAGCGGCAAAAACAGCCCTCGGTCTGAGAGTGGATGCGTTGCAGGATTGGGGTGACGATGAAGCCAATATTCCTGAAGACGAAAAGGCTGCACTGGGCTTGTCTGCGCGGGCACGTCTCGAGCGTAAATTGGCTGGCATGGAAGGCAAGCCACTCAAACCCCGAGGGGTCGCGATAGCACCCAACGGTGTATCTGCTACACCACAGCCAAAGAAATGGGAAATCAAAGAAGCGCGGAAATACAATCCTGATGCTGATGGCCTTGCGGGCGATGAAGCCCCTGCCAAGGAAGAGAAGAAAAAGTCCAAGAAGGACAAGAAGACGAAGGAGCCCAAGAAACTCATCGAAGAGATTGTTGAGCCTGAAGACCTTAGCATGGGTGGTGTGGATGCGGACTCCGATGATGATGAAGCAGAATCACAACCTGATGAACCGATAGCGCAGGCCGAAGTTGATGCAATTGTACCCTCTTCCGCGAATGGCGTGAATGGAACAGCTTCAAAGACAGCCAAAAAGGCGGAAAAGGACAGGAAACATGCTGAGAAAGCCGCTCGTAAAGCTGCAAAGAAGGAAAAGACAGATGCTGGCACAGCAGGAGTCCAGGGCCAGACTGAGGCCCAAATGGCTGTGTTTGCCGCACAGTGTGGATTGAGCATGGAGAGATACAAGAGGAAACTCGACAGAGGCGAGATTCAATTCAACAAGGATGGCACAGCAACATCGATCTCCAAGAAAGACATCAAGAAGGAGAAACGGGCGGCCGAGAAGGAGGCAGCAAAGTCGAATGGTGAGGCTGAGGGCTCGAAGAAGCGGAAACACCGAGATGATGAAACAGAGACAACAAAATCAGAGAAGAAGAAGAAGCGGAAAGAGAAAGCGTGAGTCTTTCGTATTCGCTTTCCTCGTCTTTCTCAAGATTTTAATGTTGTTTTCCATGCTGCATGGCGTCGGAGGTCTGGTGTTTTGGAAGGAGTCGGCCCAACGAGAAAAATGTACAATCAATGTTCAGCATCATCAAGCTGGCTCACCGTTGATATCGTCAATGAAAAAGCTTCTTGCTAGTATCCCAGACTTCCTTCCTCTATCAGCCGCCGACACTTTCACGACGTGATTTTCTATTTTTTTTTGGCACAATTCCGTTGCCACTAGCAGAACTAGAGTCTGCGTGGAGCTCACTTAGTGGCAGCCAGCAGAAAAAATAGCTGGCACGATAAAAAGACGTTCGCTCTTCTACGGAATGGAAGGTTCATTTTTTTTCATCCGAGAGTGTTCGATCTAGGGCTCATAAGATCGTGAATGTGCCTAGAGGGCCTGTGTCTTCCAAGCATTGCTCAAATACTGAGACACCTTACTAAGTTCCACTATCAACATGAGGAAGAGTCGGCCATCTATCCAAGTCCCAGGCCCGCAGACTAAGTCTCGACGAATTCGTGGAAGAAGTCCACAAAGTCGAATATGGAGCGCTTGTAGCTCCGTGTGAGCTTGCCATTGGTCCTGTTGACGAACTGCACGCCGTATTGCTGCTGGTAGCTGGTGAACTCGTCGTTGTCACTTTCTTCGAAGTCAGCTTCCTTTTTTACAGCTATCGAGATTCTCAATGCTGGGGAGAAGGAAGGGGCACATACACGAAAGACCACCCAAGAGCTCCAATCACATTCACGCCATCTTCGTACATGGATTTGAGCATTTCGCGGTTGAACCACTGGTAGTAGAGCGTTCGCTCCAAATCGTAGCGTTGAGCATCATAGGTCTAGAAGACACAGTCAGCGAGAGGCACGGTGGTCGGGGGAAACATGGATTCTTCTACCTTGGCATATTCCATGAACGGATTGAAGCCATATTCGGCGACCAGGATCCCAGACGGCTTGAGAGTGTTCCAGATCCAGCCCAACTGCTGTCGGACATATTGAGGCGCGAGATATGCGTATGCGTAGCTCGCTTGGCCCATCAGCCAACCGTCTTTCTGCAGGTTAGTGTTCACCACGCAGATGGGCCAGTTGGGATCTTCCGGATTGCCGGCGCATGTATCAGTCCCGTTAGACGGTGCCGTGGCATACTGAGCCACGTAGGGGTCAAAGGCGAAGAAGTCGGCGGTTCCGTGAATGTAGCTCAGCTCGCTCTTGGTGAGTGCAGTTAGGTTAGTCCCAGGCACGCTCAGAACAGTCGCCGGATAGTTTTGGCCAAGGAAAATGGGGTACCCAAGTATGCCGATGATGAAGTCCTGATATCGCTGTGCAGCTGCCACATCACTTGAATTAGAAGCGTCGAGAGGCAGGCCAAGATTGTTTGCAAACTTGAGCGTGATTTGGCCGGTGCCTTTCAACTCTTCCTTGTACCAGTGGTAAAATGTCGCATGGGCCTTGAGGATGTTGGGAATGGACCGGAAATACCTGGTGAATCCAGTGTTGTAATAGTCGATATTTGCCTCGTTGAATGTGACGATGTGTTGTAGGCGGTCACCGTATCGAGTCATGACCTGTTTGGCGTAGTACATGAACGAATCCACGAAGGCGTCCGCATCGTAAGTAACATTCAGTGGATAATCGCCATGTATCAGGGTGGCAATTGGAGTGATGCCATACTCAAGGCAGGTGTTGATGAGATCGTCATAATGATCGAGTCCCGGCTGGTTGATTGGGGTATTGGCAAAGCCAAAAGGGACAATCCGAGTCCAGGAGATGGAGAAGGAATAGTAGGGGATTCCGATGGCAGCTAGACGAGCGATATCCTGTTTATACAGCCAGTAGTTCATATCAGCAACCTCTCCATTTGCAATGTCCTCGGTGTTCGGAAGGGCACCATTCATATCAACTGGGGCTGGCCCTCTCCCAGCGGACTGGAGCCCTCCTTCGATTTGAAAAGCACTGCCAGCCAAGCCCCAGATGAAACCCTTGGGAAACTTGTAGCAGTCGAGACAGCTGTCGCTGGACTGTGGGCAAGCTGTGTATAAGGCAGGTGGGAAGATCAAGTCGGAGCTCGGAATAGGAGTTGGCGAAACCGTGGTGGTGAATGGCACGGTGGTGTTGTACGTTACGTTCGCCCACAGTGCCGCATAAGCGCTTTGACCATACGCACCATCGTGGCTAGTTGTGGCATTCCTATTCAGGGAATATGTCGTATATGTCACATTGGTAGGCAGAAACGTCGATGCTTCACTAAAGGCCGGTGCATAAGTGGTAGGTAGGACCAATGGAGACGGCAAGGCGGTAGCATATCGAGTGGTTGTTACAACGGTGTACGTGTAGGTGCTGTATGCCGTTGTGCGGGCGGCAGTGCACGTTGAAGGTACCAAAGTGACTGGAGGCTGGACGCAAGAGCTACCTCCTTCACTGGCCATCGACCCGTAATTCTGTGATTGCCATTGTGGCGAGGCGACGGCGAAGGGGATGAGGAGAGCAATCCAAATCATTTCGCAAACCTGTGTTTCAACTGTGGTGGAAGTGCTATCATGCCATGAGTAGGGTAGGATTTCTCTATTCCTTGCATTTCCGGGGTAGCTTCACATAAAACCTGAATGCGGAGGAGCTCTGGAATGATGGCATCGTGCACATCTTTGCGGGACGGTACCACCCTGGCTCGGAAGCTTGATTTTCCAGTGCTACAGAAGCAGAAGGCGAAAGCGGAGGTGTTGGAGATCGTCTTCGTGATGCCGAATCGAACAACTTACTGGGTTACTTTTAAGTAACAGAGTGACAAACTCTCGGCAATCTGGCAGATGCGAAGACGCCGCATTCGGGCCCAGGTCGGTGTCTGGGAATACATGGTTTCACACCAGAGGTGATTCTGTCGAGGAGATTGATTGTGCATGACTATGTTTTAGCCTCATAACAAATTGTAATGTTTCAAATGCGAATGATATACTCGGTATAGGAATCTGAATATTGAATGATGGTGCAGGAATTGAGTGAGAAATGACGGCGAGGCCGGATCGGGGGTGGAATGTTTGCATAGTTTGCATATTAGTCTGTGCTCGGCCGACCTTCACGTGAGAACCTCCCCGCAGAGATTCCGATCTGAGAAAATTTCTCCGCATCTGATCGCGTTCCTCAGTCTGCCTGTCTCTGCGCTCAAGACTCTTGTAGATAGTCGCACTTACCATTGTACCTGCTTGCTTTCGTCTATCCTTGCTGAGCTGTCTCCATTCATGTCCTCGAAGCAACCAGAATGAACTTGCGGTAGGAATTGTCGAGCTATTTCTTTCCTCCACGCTCCGCCCCCGAAGCAGATTGACACTGGACGAGTTGTCTGAATACGATGAAGGTATAAGAAGTAGCTCTCTATGTTTGCTCACGAGCTCATGCCCGCTAGGTCCTCGACCCTCAATCTGCTCTTCTCACGACCTCAGAAGTCCATCAATTTCTCCTTCAAAAACCTGTCCGTCTTCCTGCGAAGAAAATCGGCTCGTATGCTCCGGTCAGCCTGAAAGGTTACCAACGCGTCCGAGAAGACTTCGAAAATTACCTGTCAAAAACAGTCCCTCACGTTACTGAAATTAGTCCGGATACGTTCATAAAAAATGTGGTACCTAGATTGCGCGCCTTCGGGTTGACCAAGACGGAGGTATACACAATGCTCAACCTTGGCGTAGGACTGCCCAGGGAACCAGCAAAGCAGCAATTGGTCAACGGGAATGGACATGTCAATGGCGATATGGTTGGTGATGAAGAAGAAGAAGAAGAAGATGCTACCCAATATGACGACTCCGGTGCCATTGACGACGGTGGGGATGTTGAAGCAACAGCTGACGCAGAGTCATTTGTGTCTGCTGATTACTACCTTGTCCCTCTCATAATCGAAGAGTTTGGCGAACGATTTCCCGGCGAAGAGGGACAGCAACAAGTACAAAGGATCCTGGATACCATCAGAGAGGAGTATGAAAGAGCCCAAGAACTGCAGGATCCAACAAATGGAGACGTGCAGGTCGATGGCGACAATGACCCAATGGATGTCTCATAGCCATACCTGAGAAAAGGACTCGGGATTCTTTAAACAGCCAAAGGTGCACCTTCCAAATTATCGCCAGCTGTGTATGCGGCCATCAAGCAGGAAGACGGCACGCCGATGTGATCTGCCGATACGACGCGGTTCTGGCTATTCACTGACGCAGGCGCAGAGCAGGTCATTTGCGAAGCCGCTCCAACATGCAGTGCTTGAGATTCAACAGGGGTGCCGTACAGGACCATACCACGAGCGGCGAAGAAGTTCAGTAGTGACCGTTGTGCCGCTGGCATGTGCAACGGGCGGCTGTTCTTTTTTCGCGGGATCGTTCCGGAATAGGCATTATTGCGAAAGCGATCTTTTTCCAAGGCCTCTCCATCTGAGAGACTAATCAAATGAAGAACTGTCCAAGACAGTGATTAGCGCGCTCTGGGTCCTGTAAACACTTGTACGGTTGCAATTGTACCATTCTTGATCTGCAGCTCCTTCGTGATTACCGATATAAGCGTCAGCTACAAAAACCCGGGGATGCTCCTATTTCTGAGCCTGACTGGCACCATTCCTCATTCACTCCTGGCTCTGCCGCTGAGCCTCAGCCCCCAAAATGTGTGGGGTTTCGCTAAGAAATGAAGGACCCTTTTCGTGCCTTTTCCGACTCGAAAATGCGAAGGTTGCCGCTTTCTCCCTCACCATCTCGATGCTTATTTGATGAAGTGCGCCACCGAACCGCAATAGTAACAGACGCTCACGCAGGCACGTTGGTAACACGAGGGATGGCTGCATTGCAGTGTTCCAGATTTTGCCAAAGGCCGCCGAGGCAAACTGGCACCTCCTGTCGTTCCATAACAAATTGGTTTTCGTTTGACTCAGGGAGTGTCCTTTGACAAGAGCCTCCGAGACAGTGGGTTAGAGCCTCACGGGCCGAAAAAAGGTGCTACCCTACGAGCATTGCTAGGTAGTAGTTACCAGCAGTGCACACGCATACTTGCTCCATTCCAAGTCCCCTTGAGATGAGATCACCACTTTTCTAACTTGTTGAAGTTTATGAGCACAAGTCCTTGTTGGACTGTGCAGAGTTCGTGCCCGTCTTGTCCAATTTCCACGACTCGCTCTCGCCCGTCTCGTCACGCCATCAAGTGGCTATTCAAATTCTACCACTATCCGTCGTTCTAGACTAGGCTGTTCGTGTAACGATGACCTGTCACACGATGTTTTCCTAGCAATACCTGCTCGCACACCCTTGGGGCTTGGGGTTGAAACCTTCAGGCGACCGATTTTCCAAACCTTTCAAGACCCCCTTTCAGCCCTGTCCGATCCCCAACCACGACTTGGCCAATCATTTGATGCTCTCCGTCTGGGTGGACTCGTAAGGCATCGAGGGCGGAGAACTGTGACAAGTCACCAAGTGAACAACCATGCAGCTCCGCGTCGCGTTCAGGTCCCTTTCATCCCATTGCTATTCATGGGGCCGAAACCGTACTTCAGCTCGACTTTTTGAGGCTTGAACATTTTGAACGCCGGGCAGGAGCAAATCACCCAAGCCTCCTGATTCCCTCAAGCATATGCAGTGATCAGCAGAGTCACCACCCGCTACGAAATATTATGTGATATACCCAGCTAGCCCACTCCGTTTGACGTTCGCGCTCCTTTTTTTATTTTATCCCACCGCCCACCTTTCTTTTCGACCTGCCACAGAGCATTCATTTCTATACGTACTATTCTTTCTTGCCAGTCGTATTCACTCACTCTCTCTCTCTGATACTCGTACACCTTTCCCGGTTTTCTTCTTCGACTCACACTATTCTCACATCACATTCACATTCACAATGGCGATGCCACATCAACACAACCCAATGGATAAGCCCATGACTGGTGCGGCGGGTGCATACCCTACCGGCTTCCCCGCCGGCGCTCCGGGAAAATGGTCATTCGGAATGTTTGACTGCTTCTCTCCTTTCGGCACATGTGAGTTCATGATCCTTAATGATACGGAGAAAGGCTCGAGTTTTGCTAACCCTATCAAAACCTTCAGGTTGTCTTGGATGCTGGTGCCCGTGTCTGCTCTACGGCAGGACCCAAGATCGCTACAAGGGTGACCAAGATTCCAGCGGGTGCAACGGTTCGGTACGTGCTCTTTTGCTTTTCATCTCTTGCCTCTCTACCACTCGGCCACTTGCCAGCATGAACAGCCCTTGTCATCGTCGCCAGCAAGGCTCATCCACCACCGTTCTGTCCCTCTTCGCAACATCACGATGATAGCTCGCTGACCCACTCCGTATAGTGCTGTGCCTGGTACGCCTTAGCATGCTTCGGTGTTCCATGCATCCTTCAATGCATCAACAGAGGGTCCGTCCGGGAGAGATATGGCATTGAGGGCAGCAGCTTCGGAGACTTCTGCTCTTCTTGCTGGTGTGGCTGCTGTACCTTGATTCAGGAGGATAAAGAGGCCATTGTTCGCACCACAGGAGTCAACCCAGTGACTAAGCAAATGTACCAAAGTCCTGGACAAATGGCCTATCCATGAGCAGTATCCAGATTGCAGGCGTAAAGGATGCTGTATCAAGCTGTTTGGATACTTTTTCAATGCTAAATTTATCAATATGACAAGTGGATTCTAACTGCTTCAGCCATCCTACCGACCACGTCGCGAGTTCCGGCCGGAGAAGTATCGACAGTGATACGATACTTGCTGGTGGTTGCCGGCG
Organism: Cladophialophora exuberans; assembly: GCA_030068005.1. NCBI lineage: Eukaryota > Fungi > Ascomycota > Eurotiomycetes > Chaetothyriales > Herpotrichiellaceae > Cladophialophora > Cladophialophora exuberans. Next base: position 7,342 of record JANSVK010000177.1, on the reverse strand, counting down.
CTGACCTACGTTTGTCTATTTTGAAGTTGTTGAGAGGCGTCCTTAACAAAATTGAAGTGAATTAACATGCTCCGGCTAGTGAAGTATTTTATCGCTCCCGATGCCATATAACCCGCGCAGGGGAAAACTGCCTTTGGTTAGGCTTCACCGATCTCTTTACCAACTCTTCTGCAACCACCTCTCTTGATTTAATTTCACCTCTCTTCCTCCACAACATCGCCAAAAACCCCTGTTCTTACATCCCTCCCGCAGAGTATCCTCATTACTCTTGAGCTCACCGTGATGTCATCCTTTCTTGGAAGCAGCCTTTTTGATTCAGACCCACCAGCCGTTGATTTCGGTTCTCACACTGTCAAGCTCCTCGTGGGGTCTGAGGATGGACGCAAAGATTTCATTATTCACAAAGCACTCCTCTGCGCCTCGTCCGAATTTTTCGAACGTGCATTCTCTGGATCGTTTATGGAAGGCCAGACCCAAGAGATGAAATTGCCCGAGGAGGATCCACAGCTGTTCATATACTTTGTGGATTGGCTATACATGGGAAACAGCTACCCCCGTATGAGACTGGCTGCCGTGGCGGACACCATTTGGACTGTTGACCTGTTCTGGCTCAAATTGTATCGCCTCTCCGACCGCATCATGTGCCCTGGACTTCAAGCAACGGCATATCGCAGAATTTCGGGTCTGTTCAACTCCGTTTCGTCAACAATTCCAAGTCGCGATTTTGTATCTTATTTGTTCGCCGAAGAGTGTCCATTTGCCCTGCAAATGTACGTGGTGGAACACATTGCTTACTGGCTCCCAAACGCCGTGGACCAGGACGACTGGGCAAAACTGTTTAACGTGAACGACCGCTTTGGCAAGGAAATGGCACTAGCCATGGTTCGCCGCAACAAACGAGGCACCGACTTTCTTCATCCAGGCCTTCAGGATGACTTTGAAGAAAAGCATGGTTTTGATCTACAGAAACTTCGAGCCCAAGCGAGAAGCAAGGACGAGAAAGACCCAAGTGGAGAGACCAAAGGGGATCTGGAAATTGCACGGCTACGTAAGTAATCAGAGCATGGATTCACTCTATGTAGCTAATATTGTTCTAGTTCCGCAAGCCGACAACGCTGCCACTACAATAAGCCCGTTTTCATATTCCTCTACGCCTATTTTCGCAGCCACTTGACCGAGCTCAGCAGAAGAGGGAGCCGCGTGGTCATAATGGCCGGCCCGTCTCAGCAGGCTTCAATCCAATCGTCTAGATCGATGTTCTTGATGATGGTCGAGAACCCTGCCGATGCTGGATTCTGGCAAATTTCCTTGTACTTGGCTTGACTGACCGGCTTGTCGTTGTTGACATCGTCGCCCTTGGGATACTCAACATGGAACACAGGCTTGCCCTTGGTGATGAACGGCGTGTAGGTGTCACACTCGTTGTACTGCACGCACTGTTCATTGACGCTCCACTCCATGCAGTCAATCACGCTGGGTATGATGTCGCCCGCATTCTTGAGTCCGACCGCCAATTTGCGGGCGTGTGCCTGGTTTGCCAGAAACATCACGTAGTCGACGGCATCTGCTTGAGTTAATCCAAAGCCATTGTCGTTGTCGTAGCCATCCACATTATCCGGGTCCACACCGTCACAGCCCTTCTTCACTGCTAGGTCCAGACGGGCTTGCATGATTCGATGCACCCTCTGAGAACGTACATTGAGCCATTTCTCGCCTGGCCAGCCGTCTAGATCGTTGCCGAGATCCGCGGAGCTGAAGTTTGAAGCGTCAGGTCGCCAGTTCTCGTAGCTGCCAGCGGAGAAATAGCAGATGACTTTCAGGCCTCGATTCTTAACGTCTTTGATGGTCGCGGCGGTGTTGTCGAATAGGTCGATGCCCCACACCTTGATGCTAGCGTTGAGGGTAGACGGGGACGTGATGGGGTGGAGGAGGTCATAATTCCAAGTGATTTCCTTTGCTGGTGTCCATAGTCCTTGGGGTCTGGCTGAGCAGGTCGGACTTGATCCTGCAAAGTAGTCTCTGGAGCTCACGGTATATCCCAAGCAGCCGCGTACTAGTAGGATGAAAATGACTGCCAACGCTCCGCGGAATGATGGCTTGGGTATCATGACAGAGTTTTATGTGCATGCAGATACAAACTGACTGAGGGATCCCGTTGAGGGATATTTATGTTGCATTTTCGTGGGTGTGATCCGGCACTTGAGGAATTTGAAGTCCAGGTAGTAGTAGCTGCTACAGCCCTACAGGCAGGTTGGGGGCTGAGAAAGTGAGTACGACGAGAGCCTGGCGCAGCCCCCAAGCAATCTTCGGGCTTGCCTAAACTCAACCTTGATCTCACATCTCCCCAGTAAACGTAACTCAGCGCATCTTGGACCTGCAGAGATCGCTCCCTTGCACACTTTGGCTGTTTCTTCTCGCTAAGCACCTGATGATCCATCAATTGGTCGGCCTCACCCGCTCCTAGGACGTATCCTCCTCGACAGCCTTCTTACAGTATTGATCCAAGCTGAGCCTAGACGCTACGTGCATGTTTCAACCAATCAAGCGGAGGTGTACCTGGTTCGCATCTCGACTGGCAGCTGGCAAACGAGCCATTCAGGAACGGCATCTCGTATTTGCCCCTCCTTACGAGTCTTTCTCAGCTGGCACCCAAGAGCTTGTTATCTTCTTTAGGTTCCAGCCTCGAAGTCGTACCTACCACCGTCAACTTTCTCGATAGAGTTCTTCACGAATTATAGATCTCTAACATTTATGTCTTGATACTGGTCCTCCGTCATGGCTGATATTGCAGGGTTAATTTCTTCCATTCTCACCTTCATTGAAGTCGGTCAACATGTTGTGACTAGACTGCAAGATTTCAGCAGACACGTTCATGATGTGCCGAAAACTTTTCGTGCAATTGCCATCGAAACACCTCTTTTGATCAAGACACTGAGTCGCATTGAACGACAGGCTAGTGCAGGACTCATCAGCGGTTGCTATGCAGATGCACTGATGAACTTGGTCGCCGAATGTGTGGCACTAATCAATCGGCTTAATGCCATTTTTGAAAAGATCCTTCCCTCTAAAGAAGCTCCAAACTGGCAGAAGTTTCACCGAGCACTGAAAAGTTTGACTTACGATAAGGAGATCGAGCGGATTGTTGCTGAGCTTGAGCGTCACGTTCAGCTGCTGAATTTTGACCAAACGGCTAGGAACTTTGACTTGAGTCAACAGATCCTAGTGCGAGGCTCGCAACCGGCTGTTTCACCTCCCACGCCTATCTTCTTGGTCCCTTTTGACCGTGATGCTTTCGTTGGAAGGGAAGACATTATTGACCGCATCCAACAGTCATTGAATTCAAAAACCAGGCGAATTGCCGTTGCTGGAGCTGGAGGCGTCGGGTAAGAGCTTTACATCCAGTTGTTGAGACTACTTTGACTAAGAGATCTTGGCAGCAAGTCACGAATCGCCATTGAGTGTTGCTATCGTTTCAAAGAGGAGACCCCGAATGGTCACGTATTCTGGATCCATGGTTCTACCTCAAAAAGATTTGGACAAGGTTATCGGGATATTGCAAAGACTCTGAACTTGCAAGACTTCGCTAGTCGAGACTTTGACTTGCTGGAAGCTGTGAAGCTGTGGCTGTGTAACGAAAGCAATGGCCCTTGGCTCATGATCCTGGACAATGCTGACGACTCAGATGTCTACTTCAAGCAAAACTCTGTTACAAGCGTGGAGAAAGCGGTTCCATTGCTCAAGCGCCTTGCAGATTTTCTCCCTCAATCATCAAATGGTTCCATCCTCATCACGACACGAGACAAAAGGGTAGGCGCGAACTTGACGAAGGGGAGGCCATCGATTGTTGTTCCCCCGTTGCCGCTGGATGAAGCGAGACTGGTTCTGAGAGCGGCACTTCCGGATGATCTCGAGTGCAGAGAGAATGACTTGGATGGACTCCTGGCTGCTATCGACTGCTTACCCTTGGCCATCACTCAGATTGGGGCCTTTATCCGTGAGCAGGAAGTTTCTGTGGAACACTACCTCAAACTACTGCGAGACGACTCCGACATGAAGGATGTTTTGGAGCTTGAACACTATGATCCAAATCGTGATGCAGAGATTTCGAATTGCTTTCTCCTGACCATGTTGCTGTCATTTAATCAAATTGCTAAACGGAGTCCGCGAGCCGCAGAGATGTTGTCGCTGATGGCAGTATTAGAACGACAATCGGTCATGGATGTGCTCCTCCGCAACCCGAACGAAGGTCAAGTTGCCTTTGATGTTGCGATTGGGACTTTGAAGGCATTTTCGCTGGTTGCAGAAGGAAAGGTCAGAGCAGTGTACAGCATCCATCGGTTGGTGCAAATCTCGACAAGGTGGTGGCTTGAACAGCAAGGTCTTCTCGAGGATTGGCACGCAAGAGCCATAGACATCGTCGCTAAGATCTGCCCAGAAAATGGCGAGTTTGAGAACTGGACCAGCTGGGAAGCCATAAGTCCTCATCTGGAGACTGTCTTACGATACGAAGCGAAGACACAAGTCTGCGAGACACGGAAGCTCTGTATTCTGACACGTGCTTCAGAATATGACTGGAGAAGGCAACGTTACAAAAGCGCGGCTGAGAAAGCGCGACAATCGCTTAAAATACAACAAAGAAACCTAGGAACAGAGCACCGTGATACTCTTGAGTGTAAGGCGTTTCTAGCAGTCTGTTTGAGTGATGATTATCAATACGAAGAATCCGAGACCCTGTTTCGGGAGGTATTGGCATGCAAGAAAAGCATTCTAGGAGACCTACACGACGACACTGTGGTTGCTGTAGCCTGTCTACTCAAAAACCTATGTCTCCAAGGCAAATATGACGAAGCGGAGAAGGTGGCGAGGGAGGCCCTTGAGATACGAGAATCTGGCGAAGGCGAGAATAACGGAAAGGCACAACAGCTCAAACAGCTTTTGGCCAAGTCATTGAGTGGGAACGCCAAACATGACGAGGCAGTTCGCTTTTTTGAGGAATTCTTGAGATGGAGGGAGGAGCAATGCGACAAGGAACACCCTGATGATGTCGAGCTTATCAACGAGACTGCCGCCGCACTTTATTTGACCGGTCGGTATGAAGATGCAGAAGGAATGTATCGGGAAATACTGAGCTTGAGAGAGAAAGCGTTTGGCGCGGTCCATCCATTGACCGTTGGCGCGCTGAACTCTCTGGGCGACGTTCTGGCGTGTCAACAACGGTACTCGGAGGCCGAAGAAATGCACCGCCAAGTGGTACTGCGATCGGAGATCATCCACGACGGCAAGATCCACGAACGCGCTTTTCCGGCAACGAGACATTTGGCTTGGGATCTCGCGAATCAAGGCAAATGGGAAGAAGGCGAGCTTTTGCTCCGTGACGCGTATGTCGTGAGACGGGACGAGTTGGGCGAAGACGATTCTCAGACCAAAGAGGCTAAGGAATGCCTGGACTGGTTACGGGAGAAATATCAACGGAGTCTGGAGAGATCGCCTTGGAAGTCAGGAGCGCTGCCTCTAAAACCTGAGGGTGGGCAGGCTTCAGAAGATCACGCGCCGACAGAGGTTGTTGACTCTCTTGTCTCCCTTCCCGAGAACAATTCGAAGCGATGACTGTCCCCAATGCTTAGCGCACATGGGATTCCAAAACTTCCTCCACACGCAGCAATAGCAGCTCTAAGCCCATGTGTATCGAGGGCCCCCATTCCTCTCTCATAAACGTTCAGGCGCCCATCACACCATAAAACAACCTCTCCGCCCAAACCATCCCCTCCTCCGTCTCAAACCTCTCCAACACATCGTGTCGAAATCTCCCCTCGCCACCCCACCCCCTGGCTAGTCTCTTACTGTTCAACACGTACCCAGTGCCCCGCGGGTCGTCTTTCCAGGGCAGATATCCCCGCTCGCGCTCACCGGCTTCGACGTCTTCGAGCTCAGACGCTGTGAAGGGCGGGTTTATGCCGATGTAGGTGACCTGAGACAGTGGGTAACGCAGCGTCGGGATGTGCAACTCTAGAAAACGCGGGCGTTTGAACTCATGCGAGATGATTGTTATTCGTTCGGGGAGGATGGGAGAGGGCGGTGTCAAAGATGACGCTAGCACCGAGGTGGATTTCGTGGCTGAGGGTTGAGGCGAAGCTAAGCGATGTTGCAGCTCTGCAGCGAAGAGCGGGAACTGGACCAGTGAAAGCTGGATGTTCTGGAATGAGTCGGTCGCGTATGTATCGACGAAGATGCGTGAGCGGAGAGAAGTAGCAGCGGAAGAAGAGGATGGGCTGGAGCGCGTGGGATCAAGTCCGAAGAGATCGTGTTCGAGCGCGACAGCCTAGAGTGAGAACGGGAGGGGATAGGGTCAGCCATCATGTCTCACAAGAGAGCGGCTTCATGATCTCTAAGACGACTAGATAGTACATTGGGTTCTTGAAGTCCAAGATGAAACCCCCTTCGCGAGAAGGACTTGCTTGCTCGGGTCTCTCTTCCGGCAAGAAACCCCCCAAATCCCACCCCACGACCATAAACTCTTCTTGATTTCCCTCCAACAACACCCAAAAGCCTAAAACGATAAGGAAGAACTCGGACTCACCAAATACCCCTCCCCTTCACTCCGCTCCGTCCTGTCCGGCTTCGTCGCTCCCCCGCTAAGCACCAACAGCGCATTCTCTCGATCATTCGCGAGTTCGCGCACACCGGCTTCGATGTGCGATATATACGTCGCGACTTCGCCGGTCTGGAACGGCGCGAGGAGCCAGTTTTGTTCGTCTTGGGAAGGGAGAGTGGTTGGACGGCGAGTGGGAGTTGAAGACTGTGATGGAGAATGTGATGGTGGAGCCCCGAGGTAGATCGCGTGGCAACAGACGATTATGAGGTGGGTGGGAGGGTGGAAAGGCGACAGGAGGGGCGTGGAAGAGCATTTACCATAGATATTTGAATCAGTGTAGCTCATGACGAGGGCTCGAAAAGGAGACGATACTGGAATGAGAATCGAGACCACCTTTCAAGTTGTTGACAACGAAGCGTGAATGAAGAGCACACGCAAGCAGGAATACGATTAGGGGGCGAGCGACGGGAGCGGCATAAGGCTGCGACCGCGGGGATGAACACTAGTGGCCCCACGCCGTGGGCCTTAACTGGGTGCTTAAGTTTATTTTGAGTATTTTAACTATTTAGTAGTCGTGAACAGGGTTGGCAGGAATCGATTCCTTAACCGCTTATGTAATCAGGGAATCGCGATTCCCTAACCGATTCCTAAGTGGGGCGGTACAAGTACTCAGAGATTGGTATTGCTCCACCTATAATTGAATGTGGGTACTCTCTATCGTCTCTTCCTGGGCCGCCAAGTCTTACTATA
>JANSVK010000176.1:0-68648 GCA_030068005.1 Cladophialophora exuberans | reverse complement strand
CCTCCCCCCCGACTTTCCCCACGCACCCATGACGAAATGTGAACCGAGTGGCCGTCCTACATGAACGAAGCTGTTTGGGACTAAGCGCTCGGATCTGAGAGATCAAGCGTAGTCCCGATAAGGCGTCATGTGGATACTCTTGGAACTCAGGCGAGGAGCAGTAATTACCGCCCAGTCATACTCGAGGTCTGGACAGAGCCACGGACTGCGCCCTGCTTTGCAGCGCTGCAAACTAGTTCATAAAGGTTGCGGTGTGTTCCTCCAATTTTTTGTGACACCTCCGAACTTGCGCTCCCCTCATACGAATCACAGCATCTTTACGCCAGCGCAGTTGTGTCCTCCCTTCGTTCTCGCTCCGCGACCATGCCGCGCTCGTCGATAGAAGCTTCGGGGACGTACTTGTCGGTCTGCCACTAGGTGTCATACAGATCGCGAAATCGGCGACAAATCCCGTCAACATTCGAGTTCCATTCTAGCCGTCTCAAAACAGACTGTGAAAATCGAGCAGAAAAAGACTGCAAGAGAGGGACTTCCCGACACCGTTAGAGCAAAAAAATAGAAACTTAAAAGTCACGATAGAAAGCACGTTACCGAACCAACTTTAAGATATCAAATGAAAATTTTCACTTTAGAACTCTTTTTGATCCCAACGTAACTTCAAACTAAACGGCATTGACACATTGTCCTGGGGGTTTCAAAACAGTACCGTCCAATGCTAGTGACCGCAGTAAAGACTGGAAATCGAGGCGATTTGACTAATCATCCAAACGATTCTCAATATCCTGACTTGCTGGGTATTTTTATTGCCACCACCTTGTTCTCGATCCCTCATCCTACACTGTAGCTCGATTGAAGATGGCAGACGATTCCTCGCTATAATCCCCTCAGTTCACCCATGTCCTACGTTGCAATCAACATTTCATCTAGTGCAATAGCTCCTTTGCTCTGCTTGATAGAGGAGAGGTTAACCATGGGCGGCGAGAGGTAGACAGGCGTCGCATGTGTAATGGCTCATGCATCCGGTGAGTGGGGACAACGACATCAATATGACATGGGCATGACAACAAGCTCTGACGATTTTCGAGGACAAAGGCATAGCTGGGCCAAAATTTCCGATACAGGAAGGAAGGAGAGGCTTTGGTTCCAGACACTAGATGTGTGACACCCTTCATATCTGATAGCCCTAGAGGTTCAACGGGGCAATTCGACCCGGCCTGCATCCGTCCTCGAAGTGATGCGATTTCAATATATTCGTCTCCCGGTTTCGTTGGACCAAGGACACAGCCGTTAGTACAGTTGATCAGCCAACGTCACGGAACAGGGCGGGCTTGGATGAAGAAAATGCAAGATTTCGCAGGCAGCGCGGCAAGGTATGAGTCTTTGCTCCAGAAGTCGCCAAAGTCGGGTTCCACGACAACAATGGCTGTGGAAGGTTTCACTCCTTCTCGACCGGTGTTGCAAACGTTCCATTTGGCTCTCAAAGCCTTGATGTTGGATGCTAACTTGTATAATATATCTCCGAGCAGCACCGTCCGCGATTGTGTAGGTTTCATCGTATGTCACAGTCCCACCGAAGAATTCTTTGCGGTTGCGGGGCGTGGCACGAGTAGTATGTACAATTTCGTGTTTCCTACAGAGCTGCCAATGTTAACGACCGTGATTGATAGCAGGATGGAAACACTGCACTCCTCCCGGTCTTAGCACAGAAATGTCAAAGCCTTCCAGGAGACCAACTGGATTCGTGCCATTGCTCTGTGGTCAATTCCCACTCGGATCTCTCGAGCTCCCAGGTTGCAACGATGCGGTTTTCTTGGACGTACGTGTAACAAGGCAACGGATCTCTTACCCGTCGCTATGAAGTGCGACCTGGTGGAAAAAATTGCGGGACCGTCTCAAAATCGCTGAAGTCCCCAGGCTTGTGTGGAGAACGTCAACACTGAAATTGGAAAAAAAAAGGTTACATTGCCAGCAATGAGCTGCTTTACATACCCAGGTAAATTTCAAAATCTACGGTTTTCCCGACGATGCTAATCTGATTGACTGAGAGACGTACTTTGGAATAGCTCCACCTATGATCTGTTGCGCGTTCCCCTGATAGCCCGGAATATACATTTCGTTTCGCTCGCTTCAGAACTGGCGATATGCACAATCCAAATCTGGATCAACATCCGGAATTCCCAGGACGTGCGGGCAGAATTGGGATAGAGTGCTCTCGCCTGGCGCATTCATGTTAGCACGTCGAGCACCGAACCCATTGGAGAGTACGTTGTTGAGGAGTGTCGTTGAGCACATCTTCATGTGGAGAGAATGTGGAGTGAACTCTGCACAGCAATATGAGGCGAAGTGGCCGGACTGGCAACGATTTGGATTGTAGCCCGGATGGTCATTGAGAGCTACTTGGGAATAGCCTTTCGGATAGGAGGTGTCGCAAGCCGCAGGTATTCCAAACCATGCACAGTCCCTCGCGTTGACTCTATCCTCGGTATGAAGTAGTCGATTGTAACCCTGGAGAGTTAGCAAAAATCCTAAGAATTGCCTCGGCGATGTAAAGAGAGCCTTACCTCCAAACCCCCACGACAAGAGTCTCCTATTAAACCCCTATGAGCATCGAAAATCTGCAAGATCAGGGACGAACCGCGAGGGCGTTCAAGAAGTCTTACCTTCCCACGGGCAAGGCCATCAGGAGCCCCGTCAGAGCCGGGAGGGCAAGTTGGACGCTGCCTGCACTTCGTCCAGAATGAATGCCCGTGTCAGAAGTTGTCGTGGGCATTGGCGTGATACAACTCAAACATGTTGGCAGGATTGATGTACACCTGGTCCACATAAAAACCGCGCATGATATCCGGGATGTTATCCTATCTCGAGGCCCTAGTTATCATATTGTCGAGATTTATAGCCCAAACCACGGTTCCGCCTAGGCAACGATAATCCGCAAACTTCTTCTTCGGCGCGTGTGTGGTTACATTATCGTAAGAGACCCATTGATCTTCCCGGGTAATGTAACTGAAAACGGTCACATCATCGAATACTACCACGATATTGGGGTTAGAGCTCAAGAGCTCCTGAATCTCGGCATTGGACAAGAATCCGGCTATTCCTGTGCATTCGCAGGGATTTCCTCCCCGAGAAATAGGACATCTAACTCTCGTACACGCAGGGTCTTTTACTCTGAAAGACTGAACGTAGTGTCCGAACCCAAGGTTGACCTTCACGGGGTCAGTGTGCAAACGCCAAAGGAAGCTGAGAGCCTGTTCAATTTTACCGATGCTTATGTGCGATAGCACAATAGCCTGCCTCTGCGGAACTTCCTCGCCCCATACGCCATGAAGGTCGGAGCTTGAGGTTGAACTAGTTGGTGTAGGTTTGCATTTCAGATAATCGAAAGCCACATAAGTGCCCTACAACAATGAGTCAGAATAAAAGCACATACCAGTCAGATTGCTGCTTACTATAGGTTGCTGGGATCGCAACAGAGATTGCGAACGCACTGTCTATCGCGGTCCGAAGTCCTTTCAGCAACGCCAGATAGTTGTCGGCATCACCCGAAGATCCGCCTCTTTCGGCTGCCATTGGATACTACCAATCCATATCAATCCCATCATACCCAAAGGTGGTCGTGAATTGGATGGCTGGTCGAATAAAAGATGTTCTTCGCTCGGGGTTTGCAGTCATTGCTGAAATTTTTGACCTTCTTACGCCCCATCCTCCGACCGATATGAACACTTCCAATTGACCATTCCGTTCTTTAAGGGACGAGAAGCGTGTGAAGAGACTCGAGTCGTTTGAGATCATTTGAGAGATCTCGTAAGTCACTTGGTCGATGATTGCGAAGGCAAAATTGAGGTGCGTCCAAGCTCTAGTGTCGATGCTTTCCGGGTGCCATACGTTGCAAGACTTCGTTCCCTGATTCCAGCCTTCAAAGCATCGAGTGGTTCTCACAGAGCTCGACTGACCAGCACAGACACTATCATCATTAGCAAAGCTATAAAAGTTTGAATTGGGACGTGCTACATACGGAAGGGGTGTGTATTCACAGCCACCTTCGTTCTAAAATCGGACATTGCAGAAAGCGGCCCCAATCCCACAGAGACCGAAATCAGCGCAGCAGAGGTTAAGCGGGCAGGCGAGATGGGCGGGGTTTGCATATTGACCGCATTCAGCGACAGCATCACAATTGCTCGTGCAGTTCTTTTGAGCTCTTGAGCACAGAAATTTGGTCCAAATCCGCAGTATCCGTCAATTGAACAGCAGCCGGCTCCACAAGGTTTGGTTGACGTGCATTGATCGCCAAACCCATTTGCCTGAACTCCAGCCACCAGACCAGTCAAAAGACGAGTCTCTAAAGCGATGAACTGAATGATGATCAATGTCCTTTGATTTTCATGTCTCGATTGGAGCTTGATTGGAGGGAGTGTGTCGGTAACAGATGTGTAGGAGAGTGAAAATTCCAGCCGATAGGATAGTAGTAGGTAAACAATGTGAATTCACTATCTGCATTGCCAAATCAATTAGGTGCAGAAAGTTTTGGTGATGTGAAGTGAATTCTAAGCAGCACCGGAGCCCTCATAGATGATAAATCGAAACCAAGAGTCCTGCACAGGTAGCAGAGGTGACGTTCTCAGTATCTCGGAGTTTCAAACCTGTCTTTACAGCAAGGTTTTGGCTTTCGCACGCAATCGAAATGGCTTCAATGGCTCGCTTGCTTGTTGGCTTCGTTCTGTTCGTGAGCGCCACAGCTATAACCATGTATAATGGTGCAGAACAGGGCATCTTCGGGCATACCATTACCTATGACTGTCTCAAAGCCTTTGAGCTGGAGCTCGAGTCTGGGCCAGATCTTCTCCATTTGGTGACCTACACCATGCAGAGAACAAGTAAATCAAATCTAAAGGCATCAATAAGCACTATACCCAAGCTTAACAAGATGACAGATTGGACGACAAGCAAGCTTCAAGGTCTTTGCAATGCAGGGTGCAATCAATCAATCCAAGACCTGAGCCACGCCGTTTCTAGTGTCTGTGGTACTGAGGCATTCTGGTTCCACGATGCAAGCATGACCATGGTCAAGTTTATGTAGTATGTCCGATATAAATATGGCTTGATCTGCCTTGCCGATGCGACGACTGGAGAGTTTTGCATTGATGTTGAGTATGTCCCCAAACACCGGAGATCCAAGATGTCTTGGGAATTTTGCAGGGTTTGGGTTCACTGACAGGGTCTACTATTTCTACTCCATTAGCAGCTGGAACATCTCGTCCCTGATTTCGATGCACCAAGCAACATGTCCTAATCACACCGAGAAGGAACATATCGCCATCGCCTACGATGGTTGGATGTACGGTGGGTGGGAGAGTTTGCTTGACGACGATGACAACTCCATACCGCCTGAAACGAATTACTGATCGTATCTTCCAAAAGCACCCAACATCCAGACTCGTCCGGAACCGTTAGCGGTTGACTACTACTACAATCGCCCTGATGGCTTCGATCATAGCAATTACGGCCGGGCTCTGCTATTGGCCTTCGATGAATAACCTCTGGAGATCCAGTGCTCCTCATGCCTTCTGTGAGTGATCATAAAGCGTCAGAGAATCGAAATGGGCCGATTCCTGGTCAGGCAAAAATTCATTTATAGTGCCGAAAGCAAAGGGGGAAATGATTGGGAGTCAGTCTACCGTACACAATTCTGTTGATTGATATCGAAGCCAATCAAATTCAATAGTAAACTTTCAGAGCAGATGTCGTCGAATATGATGCATAATTGCGATCTCACGTACATCCCCATTCCAGCGAACAATATTACAGGCCCTCTAGCCACCTTCGAAGCGGATCTCGCACGTCAGAACAACACCTGCAGTTTCTGTCCGAGAGTGCTCAGAGCTGATGTCAAGACCTTAACTTGTTGGAAATTTGCATTGCAGTATGGCGTTTCCATCACGGCCTTGATCGCTCTCAACTCCGACATCGACTGCTCGTGGCTCGATTTTGATACTTACTGCGCCCCCAAGGCATGTGGCGTCACAATTGTCCGTGAGTACACGGATAATTCAGGTTTCTCGATGAATATGACAATATCACTTATCAGCAGTTCTTGTGTTGGAGCCCGTTTATTGAAATGTCAGTGTCAGTGTGGCCCGGTGATGTTGTCTGCATCCAGTAAGTCTGTTCAAGTCTGCGAGTAAAGTGGCAGTTTCTCGTTTCACGCCTAATATCGATAAATCGGGCGACGGGATTTTCACGCCTAGTACCTCTGAGCCAGCGCACCCACCAGCTTTTGTGAAGCGGGCGTGAGTAAACAGTTCGAATATGGGTTGTTTCTGTTCTGACTTCCAAAAAGTTCTAACGCTTTGCCAACTTCTTTGGGCAGCATTCTGGACTGTGAATGCTATCACGAATTCCGATCAAGGGATGCATGCGCCTTCATGTCTATGAGATTCAAAATCATGTTCGCTCGACTAAGAGGTAAGTATTCAGCGACTTGGCTTGACCTGGCTGACTATGAACAAGAGATGAATCCATCCTTCAACGCTGAATGCACGAACCTGCCGGTAGGGCTTGAATATTGGTGAGGCTGAAACCTATCCCTAACTCAAATGCTGATACTGATCCTGGTGCTAGTGTGGCCCCTATCTCGAAAGACTCCGATGGGTATCCACGTTCAACTCTCTAGAGCAGAACGTTTGAACCTTTTATGTCACCAGAATATGAACGAGGAGGGCAGCCGAATTGGCAGATGCTGAACCGTTATTGAGATGGCACTAGTGAAAAGTAGTGAATGGTACTACAAAAGTGACAGTCAGGATGGTCTCGGCTAATTTATCAGGCTTCGTTGCCAGGAGTCGACTACTGCCCTCGGTGCACTGCTAGGCATGCAGTAAATACCTTACATCCCAGAACCTGAAGCACACGATCAAGCCTGGAAATAAGCTCTTTTCACCCTGATTTGATTTCTTTTCGCACAGAAGATTCTCACTATGAGTCCCCATCTCGAAATCGCTAATGCGCTGACTCGATTCTTCGTCAGAATAGGCTACGTCTCTGAAGAGGATATGAAATGGCCGCCTCATTCTGCCGCGGACCTTGACATTGTTCTCTGCGAGCGAGCAGGCTTCAACGATGAAGGAATTCCACTCCTGAAGGTGCTATTCTGGACTACAAACGTCGCCTGTTTTTTTTTTTTGTTTTTTTTTTTTTGGCTGATTCATCTTTCCTCAATTACTCAGACTATTACATCGTCACGACTCAATCTCGCATTAACGATTGAGATTAGGCCCGCTGCTGGTGAGATGGGCATCCGACCTGAAGGCCAAAGAGGGTATTTTTCATGCAATGCCGGTGATTACATGCGAGAAGTATGCGACCAGCTCAACAACGTGGACCTCATTCCTGTGACGCACGAAGAAATCGTGAGTCGCGAAGACGAGGAATATTATAATGGGGTATGATCTTATTACCCGCATGTACGTGTAGGCTTTTAATAGGGAGTGCTAGCCCAACATGTTTCACAGAAAGAAGTTGGATCCATCTACACAAAGGCAAAAACAGCACTGTTCAGATACGGCTGGCCAGACGCATTTCGAAGAGAAGACTTTCGTCGAGGCATCGGGGCTCTTTGGGAACAGTGGTGGTCCAAAGTCCGCGAGGAGCACCACACAAAGAGAATGGCTGAAATGATGTTATATCAAACAGCGCAGATGAATATTGGAGGCATCACCAGCGCAGCCGACGGGCAGCGTCTAGACAGGGAACAGGAGGAGCGCGACTCGGCAGATTGATGGAGTTGCATGATGCGAGATCACAGTGTTTGCGCATGCCTGAGAATAATCCTCACCTCGATGACGCTCTTAGTGAACCGAATCTGAAGGCATGTTTGTTTATCGAGACCTTAGTGCATGGGAGGAGAGATCATTGGAGTTGCTCATACAAGAACTTGAAGATCCAGCTCACTGGATGGCGAGGCAGCTCGTGGACGTCGGAGACTTACACCGGGATGGCCACATGTATGTAGATCCTCTGGCGAACACCTGTTTGCGCCCTCTCAACTACCAGTACTCTTCAATGGTCCCGGTCGACTGGTTTCCTCACCTCCCTTTAGGTTTTCAGACCACACGTCGATCAATAATGCGCAGACGGGATCTTGCCGGTCCAGCGGCCTTTGCAATAGCTGCGATACCCGGACAGGGGTTAATTCTCTGATCAGATCACGAAATCAAGGTATTTGCCAAACAAGAGATATTCGCAACACTGTCCTTGGATTTGTTTTTACGGGGCTGCAAAAATTCACACTCGATTTGCTCTTTGGTTGTTCTAGGAGTACATGGAAAAGCCTGCAAGACCAAAAAGCACTGGACACTTTCCTCACTCGCTTTTCCCACCATTATTTCGTCTCTGTAAACCACATTTCGTGTCTCAAACAACCACTCAGGCCATGATACTCACGCAGAAAAACGCCGCGTGCATAATTGAGGCTTTTCTTATTCAATAGTCCAGCTGAAACTCATCCTCCGTGCACGCGTGCCTCAGCGTGTTTTGGCTCTTAGCCGCACTGGCCACAGCCATTCTTCAACGACCCTTTTGCATTAAAGCTGATCTCAATACCTAAGCAGGTGAATCTCCCCTAGAAGAAGAGATAGGCGATGAGGAAACTGAGCAAACATAGTCCAGCGACAATCTGAAGCGGTACGCCTGATTGTTGACTTTGCTGAACCACGGCCTGAACCTTCTCATTTGCTTCTTGGGCTTTTCTCTGTCGGAATTGTGGATCTTGTAGCTGGCCAGTCAATTTCTGGATCTGGGCTTTTGCAGCCGCCAGCTGCTCCTTCAGGTCTTCACTTGATGTGGGCACGGAGTTGGCAACTGTCGAGGCGACGGCTGCAACCCCACTGGCTTCGGCAGCATTGGCGAAGGACGTTTTCGCAGTCTCGGCACTTGACGCAGCCTTTGAAGATTGCCGGGCGGGTGTGTCAAATTGAGGAGAGTCGGAAGAGTACGCAGGCGGCTGCTCCTCATTAGATGAAGACACACCGTTAGGCGTTGTTGCGACAGCGGGGAGGAAGTTGACGCGAATCTTGCGCTCTTGGATTGTGCCCTTGGCCGTCTTTTCAACAGTCTGCCACAGGGTCGTCACGTTCGGATCTTGGTCGGCCGAGGTGAGGACGGATTGGACGAGGAACTTATCCCGGCATTTGGCGTCAAGGGGCGGTTCTTCCTTCATCGCTTGTAGGAGAACTGCGAAAATTAGCTTGTGAGTAGATACATCAGTGGTCGCACCGCACCTTGGACTTCGACAGAGTCGTTGGGCTGGATCATGCCAGAATTTGGACGCACGCAGTATCTAGTCCGAGGTCAGGGAGTGTGGCTTTATCATATTTCGCAATTGGCAGTCACTCACTGCTTAGGGGCTGTAGTCTTGACCTGTGCGATGCAATCAGCATGCGCGCTACGTGAGCGTAAACGCAGAGAGATGTCATACCTTGAAAGCGACGGGCTGAGTGTTGGCATTGTGAAGCTTGAGCACCTCAGTGACTTCGCGATTGAATGGACCTGCTCAAGAGTGAATAGTTGCTACGGTTCGGGGTAAAGTGGCACTGACGTCGGAAGCCCAACTCACTCGGCAGAAGTTCGACAGACATGATGAGACGGCGATCGAGGAAGAGGGCGTGCGACGGCAGCGGTGGTTGACGAACGAAGGAACGGTGAGATTGAAAGATGTGTCGAAGGCAGAGAGTATTGTAACCTGAGCTGGTGCTTCAAGATTGATAGAAATGCAATTGGATTGTTCAGCAAAGTGCCAGCGACTTAGCGAAGAAGGGAATCTGGGAAAAGCGTATGACGAGCACTGCCAAAGAGGCTGGTATTAACCACTTTAGGGGGCTGTAACCAACTCGCGGGCCAAGCCACGAGTCCCGCGTTTTGGTTCGAGCATGTCACTGCTGCTAACGCCTGCACTGCAGCCACTGCGTGTATCCCCGCAGCCTGAGTGTCTCCCAATACATCTAACACAGGTGATCTTATTACATGTTTCTTTCACCAGTGACTGCCTTCTCTCTCCTTGTCATCGTAAATCGTTCCTCCCTCAGTTGTCTCCAACGGTTGATATAAAATTAATTACTTCTCCTCCTACTTCTTCCTCCCCGACCCTCTCTGACAGATATCTTCACCACGCGCATAATAACTCCGAGTCATAATGTCTTCAGATCTCGATCAGTTGGTTATGATGGGCTTCGACAAGGAGCGAAGCGAGATGGCTTTAAAGAGCAGTGGCAGCCGTACGTGAAAGAAGTATAGTCGCCCTATACCTGAACTGCGGCTAACCACTACAATAGTCGCAGACGCAATCGATTGGCTCGACGCCAACTCATCCAAATCCCTCGAGGAATTGAAGGCAGAGAAGGAATCGGAAGCAAATGCGAAAGCCGCAGAGGCCGCAGAAGAAGCCCGCAGTTTGGTGTGCAACGAATGCGGCAAGAAATTTAGAGGCACTGCTCAAGCAGAGTTCCATGCCTCGAAATCTGGCCACACCGACTTCGCAGAGTCCACCGAAGAGATCGCGCCTCTGACGGAAGAAGAAAAGAAAGCCAAGCTCTCCGAACTGAGGGAGAAACTCGCCGCCAAAAGAGCCGTCCAAGCCGAGCAGGACAAGGTTGACCAGAAGCGAAACGAGCAGATCAACCGCAAGAAGACCAAAGAAACTGAGGATCTGAAAGAGCAACTGAAGGTGAAAGAGCAGCTCAAGGAGGCTGAAAAGAAGAAGAAAGAGAAACAAGAAGAAATCGAAGCCAAGAAGCGGATACAAGCAAAGATCGCCGCCGACAAAGAGGAGCGACGACTAAAAGCTGAACGAGAAAAGGCCGAACGCGCTGGCACCGCCCTGCCGGTGGCAGCAGCATCTGTCGCAGCAGCAGCCCCAACGCACTCAAAGCCTGCCTCCGAGTATACCGAGACGCGGTTAAGACTGCAAACACCTAGCGGCAACGTGATGAAGACCTTCCCAGTAGGCACAACACTGTTCGAGGTTGCAGCGGCGGTCAGCGAAGAGACCGGTCGAGACGTTGAGAGCTTTACGCAGAACTTCCCCAAGAAAGTCTTTGGGCAAGAGTTCTTTGGTGAGAGTCTGAAGGACCTGAAGTTGGTGCCCAGCGCCAGCTTGATTGTGAAGTAGGTCCAAGCATCTCATCTTGTACAAGCTGCTTCTTGAAATCAAAAAGTTTCATTGCACGTCCTGAGGCGTCGGGTGCCAACGAGTCGGCGCGATATTTGTCTCATTTGGTGGGCTGGAGCTGACGATGATTGACACAAAGGGAATACCCATTGCCCTGGTAGCCATGCACGAATTCTAGGCACTGTCGGGTAAATAGACAAGGTAGATCTTGACTCTGGAAGCGATAGATCATGAGCTATGCCCTATTCTCCTCTGGATAGCACTGTAACATTGATTATGCATCCGCACTGGTTTTCTTCCTCTTAAATGCGAACAAGGCATCGTCTTTACCAGGAAAACTCGGCAACGGCACTTGTGCGACTTTCTCCCATCCCGGCTTTTCCTTTGCCATGTACTCATCCACCATCATATCCTTGAACCCCGTATAGCCATTTCCATTCTGTGTCCCAGCGACACAAACCACATCGCCCGTATACGAGTCGAGAACCTTCCTCGTGAACTCGCCACCTACAATGGGATAGACCAACAGCAGCACAACATCAGGGCATCCGCTTCTCTTGCGCAGGTACTGAATCCCATCCGTGACGACTGTGTCTGGTATCCACGTCGTCCGCCATCGCGACTGTCCACTATCCACAGCGTTCACGCTGACGCCCAACCGTCTAAGCATCAAGGTCCAATACCCGTTCCCACTACCCATGTCGAGAACAGTTCTCCCCGCGGCAAGTTTCGAGACAATTTGTAGGGATTCCCACGACGGCACTACGCAGCCGAAATGGTGCATATAGACCGGTAGTATGTGATGTGATGTCTTCACGAGCGCGGTGTTGGCGTTGGGACCGGCATATTCGAGGACTTTGCATGCGTAGGCCCAGAAATCCAGGGATGGATTTTCATGTCCCACCCCTTTCGTTGTTGCGGTGGTGGCGTCATCCCTGCTCTGCGTAATGCCGCTGGCAGAAGATGAAGGTTTAAATTTTGGTACCGTTATGGACGGATCGATGTATCTTTTACTGAGTAAATAATCTGCAACCATAGCGCGGAGTGATCCCTTCTTCGCGTTTGCAGCCAGTGATTTCAGACTGTTGGCTGCTGATTTCGCCGGGTCGAAGATGGAAATATAGGCTTGAATATCTGCTTCAGGTGGATAGCCTGATATCCGCAGGTCTGGGTGGCCCGGTATTCTGGATTCTGGACTCTGCTCGCTATCGTCCTGGTCTGCATCGGCGCTGGCCTCGACGTACCATGCGTGGAGGCCGTTGGTCCGACCAGCATGGATCGCCGCCTCCGCCTGACCAAGAATCACGCTTGCAGTCGCATGATACGTAAAGCTGTCGCCTTGAGGTAATTCAAAGACCGATGCAATCGCAGCCCGGAATTCATTGGCTCTCAAATGTGCGTGAACCTTATCCCAGACCTCGCTGCTGGTCGTCGGGTCAAAAAGGTGCGCTGGTGCCCAGGTTTTTGATCCGTCTGTCACTGCTGACGGGGAAGGGGCCATGACCAGGTTGAAGCAATTCAAATTAGTGAATAGGTAAATCACGCCAGATGCTTCTCGAGATAAGAATTCGGGAGAGGGGGCATGCCATTGTCGGAAAGTGTCAATCTGAATGACGACATTTGGAGGAGGCGAGGCTGCGAGGCTGAAGGAGAAGGGGTTTCCCAAGGCCTTTCTATTGCTCTCTTGGCCGCTCTACGTATACCAACTTGCTCTATGGTCGTAACTCTAGTATCCTGTGGGTCTTCTACTTACTCGTAGATTTTGTCATTGAACTTCCCAAATTCCTCCCTGCCAGGCGCATCTTTCTTCACAAAAATGCTCACGCTGCAGCTGCCCACTGGAAAAACTCCCCAGCCACCATCATCGATGTGAACTTTTGAAGACGCCCAGCCCATGACATCGGTCCAAGTCTCGTTCTTGTGCTCTTCGCCGACGAACATTCTGAGCTCGCCCATGTCTGCATTGGAGAGCACGACAGCACATCCGTCGGGCTTATCCCAAGTACCACGTCTGACCCACCCAATGAGATTTGGGTCGTCCATATAATCATTCAACTCTCCATAGGCGTAGAGCTTCCTGGCCAGGATCATATCAGGAATCTTTCCACCTGCTGACGGGCCTTGCCAGTCGTCTTTGACACCCCCTTTGATGCCGTAAATATTGCCGTAGAAGACACAGGGGTAGCCATCGATTCTCAAGAGAATGAAGGCGTGAGCAAGCGGGATGAACCAGTCTGCAACATCGATCTGAAGGGCTTGGCTGGGCTGGGTGTCGTGATTCATAACCAGCGTCACCGAATTATATGGTTCAACTAACAATGTGTTAGCCTTTGTTATGGTCTGGCGAGAGGTGACACACCTTGAGTCAGAGTACCATCCCACACAGTCCGCAAATCGGCTCGCTCGCTCGTGGAGATACGATGGAAACTCTCGACCAGTGGTGCATCAAAAAGAGTAAACTTGTGCTCCATCTTCTCCAGATACGCCGTAAGCGAGTCTCGAGAAGTCTTCCAGAACTCGCCGACGCAGAAAGTATCGTGCCCTAGTTTCTCATCAAGATTATTGATGAAGTCGAGGCTATACATCCGTTAGAGTCTGAGTTGTAAGGAAAAGGATGCAAAGGTGAATCGGGTGCTGCCTCGCCTAGGGCCTTATAGCCAACAGTCGAGAAGTCGAGAGATGAGGGCAAACCTACAGAAAGCTCTCTGAGTAGTGCTTTTTGGTTGTTAGCATGTCACTTTCACGCGGGACTACCGATTCATGTCCTTTAGGGCACCTACCTTGATTGCGTCGAAACGAAATCCGCTGAGGCCTATCTCTTTGGAAACCCAGACGCCCCAGTTCTTGACATCATCTTGGACTTCCGGGTGTGCATAGTCCTAACAAAAGTTAGGATTTCGTATCCCGCATCAGGATCTTTGGCTGAGGTGCTATTTTACACGGTAGCCATTCAGCGAAGTCTTACCAGATCTGCAAACATGAGGAAGTCTGACGGTGTTAACATAACGGAATGTGAGATCAGAACTTGAGAGACTTACCAAAGTTGCCCTTCTCGGTATCAACGTCCGTTGCGAAGTGTTTGTTATCGCCCATAATCTTATAGATGGCCGTCTCTTTGGATTTATTATCGTAATCCGTGGCTGAGAAGTGGTACCAGTGGTATTTCTGGCTGCTATATTTGTCTCCTCTCTTCTCAAAGTCGAATCCAAGCCAGCCATCTATTTCGAAAGAATCCGAAATACTCTGATTACGATCTGTTCTTTATCAGCACTCCCCCAAATCAAACCTCTCGACTGCGTACTCTCAGGGTCAACTTTGACAACAGCGCAGGTTTCGGTATGGTCCGCGGCAGCTTTGTGATTCAAGACCGCATCGAAGTATATGCCCACGCCCAGCTCATCCGCTTTCTTACAAGCCTTCAACAGGTCTTCTTTTGTGCCCCATTTTGTGCCCACAGATCCTTTGGTATCAAATTCACCCAGATCGTAAAGGTCATAGATGTCATATCCATTCCCTTCTGGAGAGGATGCTTTGCAAGCAGGTGGAATCCAGACGTTGTCGATGCCGGTTTTCTTGAGTTCGGGAAGGGCATGAAGGAGACGCTGCCAGTGCTTCTGGTCAGGAGGCACGTACCATTCACTGAACTGGATGAGACAGAAGTTTTCTGGCGTAGGCTCGCGGGTCTCGTCAGCCGCTTTGTGCTCGGAAGGTGCTATGAAGTTGCAACCAGTTCAGTCAGCCACAAAATGAAGGCAGCGCGAAAGCATGTGCGCCTTCAAACCACTTCGAGGTTACGTAGCTACCTGGGAACTTCTTGCCGCCCCCAAACCTCCCCAGCATACGATTGAAGAACGCTTGACGTTTGTCAAAGGAATGAGACGCCATGGTGCTGGTCAGAATGGCAGGTGTTGCAATCAGCAGTTCCCAGGAGCAGAAACATTGCAGAAGGTTTATCAGCTGGGCGGGAAGACCAAAACTTGGACATGCCACATTCTCAGCAGTGAGAAACTTGGTCGAGTCCTTGCTGGGCACTGACCATAATGGCACCCACTCGATCGTAGTTCCAGACCGTGCGAATGATGAGATTGTGATTGTCACCTTGGGCAAATTTGCATGTGCTAATTGAAAGCTTCGATGGGGCCAGGTGAATCTCTCGCTTTGATTGCCCGTTCCTGGCGGTGGGCGTGTTCCTGGGGGCCGGCTGTGGGCACACTATGCGCCTAGACTGGTTGACTGGGTGGCTAACACTGCCTGGGTGGCGCTTGGAACCTCCTGCCCACAGAAATGAATTTCATGACAACATCTATCTTTTGTCAGTATGTACATGTACAGAAACTGAGCTCGTTACTTCCATTCCATCTTTGGAAGCCTAGATTCCACTCATCCTTGCAATGCGCTTCTGCTAATGGCCGTTCAAATTTCCACTCACAAATACCACCAAAACGGCTGTGTAGGCGGCACATGCTGCAAAAATTTCTGATCGTCGAGCATTCGTCAACAATCCCACGCAGAGGGCAAAGATCACGGTAAAGCCTGCTACAAGCCCAAGCCGTTTCTCCACGTCCTTGACATAGTATAAGGCATACACAGCGCCAAAGAGTATGACAGAGGCAACTAGCAGATTGACAGCGCCGACAAAAATCTGCAAACGAGACTCGGACATCGACTCAATATTCTGTGCAACGAAGGTGTGCGGCCTTCTGAAGATATGTGGGCATCTTTCTCGAAGAATCCGAGTGAGTCGATCGTCACCTTGTTGCGGCATCAGAGACACAAGGTCCTGTCGGTGATCGTACAGGTCCGCGCCGAGACCAGGAAGATTCGGCCAGCGATCTTTGCTGTCGACATTGCGAAACGCACACTGAAAGGCATCATGCACCTGTTTAGTTGGCCGTTGGAGTTGCAACATTTCCTTGTTGCGCAGAACAGCCTCTTCTGTGTTCGACGATGAGCCGCAGCCTGATCAGGGTGTGGTATACTAACGGTACTCTTTGATCTTGACTCGCAGTTCTTGTACGAGCCCGACGCGGTCGAGATTTTGTTTTCCTAACGATTCGTCTGAACTCTCGAAATCGTTGAGCGGCCAACTCATTGCCGCAACAAAGCCATCCACTCCGAGAGCTACATCGTCACGGTCAAGGTCGTCGAAGCGGCTCTGCAGGTCCCGTATTTCGCTCTGCATGTAGAGGAGATTCCTAGCTGCAAGCCTTTCGTAGCTCTTATACAGAGCTGCGCTGTGCTCTTTATCGCAAGCAATGAAATTCGCCACCCGTGCAAATCCAACGGTATCGGCGACGACGCTCGACGTGCCTACACCAACAATTGTAGGTCCTCCTTGTGCACGACCACCTATGGCTGCCTCTTCATCACGTGCCATCTAGCGAAAAGCTGGATTTTCAGCCCATTCTTGAAAAGCGAGAATATTGTACTTACCGTTGTTACATTGCTTACTTGTAGGCACAGCTTCACTAACGAGAAGAATTATTTCTCTCTTACAGACCACTATTAAGGGCAGCTTATTCGGCTCTCGGGAACGCAAGCGGCGGCTGAACTGCATTCGGGTTGATGAGGAGTGGCTGTCCAATCCTAGGAAGCGAGGCTTGAACAACGTGTCAACCTCCATTGCCAATGCTTGAGGGTTTCGACTGTGGCCCAAAGTAGGGCGCCAGTTGAGCATGCTGCAGCAATGCTGTGTTGGCACCTATCTCATATGCCTAGCAGAAGATGGCAGCCACGAGAAAGGAGCCATTTTGTGGTTGCCTTCTTTCGCAAAATCAGTCCATAACATGTGTGCTCTCTGCGAACATTACCACTTTCTCAGACTTCTTTCCACTCTATTCAACTTTCTCAGGAAACTCAAAGGTCATGCGCATAACGCTCAGAGGTCTCACCCGAGCCAGATCACGACATCTCCAGTCGCGCCGAAAGGGTACATCAACACCAGTTACTTATATCGCGCATCCTGCCTGGGACAAAGGTGCTCACCAATAGCATTTGTCTGTGAGCAGGTCTACCATTTCGGTATGGGTACAAGAAGCGCACACATCCCTATCGCTGAGATCACTAAAATCATATGGGACTGCCTTGTCTGTAAAGAGGGTTCTATCAACTTTCAGAATCAATACTGTCCCCGATGTGGCAGGCTACGATGTCAGCGGTGCCCAGTCAAACGTGTCATTGGCATACCCACAATTGATCAAACAGCAATCATTCCTTCATATAATACCAGGAGACCACCTCAAAGACAGAACGACAGAAAATTCAATAGAAATGGGCTTTTCGTCCGACCTGGTATAGTTATGGATCTGCAGCTGAAAATTGGTGGCATCGAGATTGTTGCCGTGCCTGACAGTGGTGCTCACATCAACGCTCTTCCACTTTCGACTTTCAGACGCGTACCTCTACGACTACGAGGACGAACTTGGGGAGGAAAGAGCAATCGCTGCCCCATCAGAACTGCAAGAGGCGCCAAGTTTCGCTCACGTTTCCAGGTGACCTTGCCATGTCAACTGGGTTCGTATTCTTCCGACCCTGCTGAAGGATTTGGTGTCATCTTTCATGTTTTCGATGAGCTTCCATCGGGTGTTCAGGCAATCGTGGGCTGCGATTTGTTGTGCGAGTCAGAAACATTCACTAAGCAGAGCCATCTGCTCCTCGAGCGCCGCAAAGGGTCTAGTCCAAGACCGAGATGTATGAGCCTTGTTCAAGATGAATCTTTCTACCTTGGACTTCAGGCCTTTGTGAACGGTAACTATGTTATGGCAAACGCAGATACGGGATCGGATGTCAATCTAGTGTCAAAGGAGTTTGTAGTCAACCACAGAATCTTCACCCAGTTGGTTTCGAATGCCGTCCAGGAAGTTGATAGGGTCGAATTCGTCGACGGGGAGATAGCACATATTCGAGAGAAGGCCACATTGCAGATTGCTCTAAATGCTCCGGGGACCGATGAGCTTCGGAGGATGGCAAACCTTAGAGAGAAGAATGCTGTCGACGGAGGTGGCCGCGGCGACCATGGTAGTGTGACAGAAGCAGAGGCCAGAAAACTGTCGACATTTTACGTGGTAGAGGGTCTAGTGCACGATGTGATTCTCAGCCAGGCTCTTTTGCACTCCATCGATGCCTTTGGAAACCACGCCTCGCGCTCGCGCTTGGAGCTCGTCCCTTCGATGTCAGGCTCCCTAGATCTGTGCACCATATTCAAATCCAGGAAGGAAGCACAATGCGAAAAAGTGGATCCGCGTAAGTCCATGCATGTGAGACAGAGAACGTTTTCTCACGTCTGTGCCAGGTCACGTCGAACTCCAACGCGAAGGCGCCCGCCGCGTTGAAGTGGCTCAACAGCGAGAACTGCTCAGTCGTGAATTGAAAAGAGCAAAGAACCTCACCAAGGATACGTCGGAGCAAACCAAACTAATGCACCGTTTAGAAAGGCTGAATATCCAGGACCGCGACGACCGCGCGAAACATGATGCCGCGATCTTGAACCTCGGCATAAAGAAGGAAGTGACGACGGAAGATGGAGCATCAGCGACAACTTAGCATCTTGGTATGGCCTGGGTAACGAAAGTAAGCACAGGAGTACGGGAGGCATGTGTCCAGTCACGACTTGGAATTTGTGATACACATATTGGGTTGGAATATATCATTGAGGGTGGTGGGATGAAGATCACTTGAATGTCAGACAACATCTCAGGTGAGAACAGAACCCTTCTGGAGGATTGATCTTGCGGTCAAGGGGCCTTTGTTTTGGATTAGTGGTTCAAAGACATCCAGTGGTCAATTGGCGCATCACGATATCAAGGACCGAATGGCTTTTAAGTTTTTCCCAGTACCTGTTTGATGATGCAAAACACGTGAAGCACTACCTAATACGCCAACAGGGACCTAATCAGAGGACAAATTGGGTTCCATCTCACCGTTTCCTTGCTTTCCAGTCCCTATGAAATCAAGTCCGTGCCGGATTAGCTTGGCTCTTACTCATCCTCCTTGCTTTCTTCTTTGCATTCTTCGACATTTTGGCTGGTGGCACGGTAGTGGTGGTCACGACAACATGATCCTTCACCCCGCCAGCCTCGATGGCCTGCTGTGTCTCAGGTACAGGTGTCACAGGATTATTCTCGCGGTCACTTGCTGATTCTTGCTGGTCCGTCGCCGTGTCTGCGTTATATCCTGACTCCGATTGAAGTTCATCGGTAGCAGCAGTCACAGTTCCTCTATATCCGTTGATGTGTGGGGTTTCGGGCCTGTTGACGTGCTCGACGATGTCCTCGGTGGCGGTAACGTCCTTTGGTCCCTCCTCCGCCTCGGCATGACCGTTTGTGTGTGCTCCATTGGGCTCTTGAGGCGCTTCGACAGCATCATCAGGTTGGTCGGGTGCTGGTTCTCCGGAAGCTGTCTCTTTGATTTCTGGTTGTGGGATTTGCTCTGGAGAAGGCTCAGGTTCGAGATTGGAACCAGGCTCATGGACATCCTCGGTATCTTCGTCCCAGATTGGATAACAATCGTTCTCGGCATAGGGACAGCCATCGCAAAGACCTTCTTGTCGCTTGATTCCATCGTGATTGTGGAACCGGCACTGGCCAGACAAATACTCCTGTTTTGCCCACTCCTTACCGCTAGCTTTGTGTACATCCCAGCCGAGCTCTGGATTTTTCACAAATGTCTGTTCCCATTCTTCGCCATCGATGCTCGTCTTAGGCAGCTGTCCAAGTGCTGCTTTGATGACTTCCCTCAGCGGGCTAGTAGCTGGGGCGGCTTGATAGATGGTATCTATCACTGTAGCTTCAAGCTGCCAGTCGGCATCGGCCAGCTTTGCGCGGACCCTGTCTGTAACTTGATTGCTAAGAGCTGGAATTTCGTACTTATGGGCGAATACTCCGAGGTTGACTACGTCGTGGAAACTGAGGTTTTCCTCGAGTTGTGGAGTGAGGTTATGACTCCAGATGAAGAATTCTGTCATT
Organism: Cladophialophora exuberans; assembly: GCA_030068005.1. Classification (NCBI taxonomy): domain Eukaryota; kingdom Fungi; phylum Ascomycota; class Eurotiomycetes; order Chaetothyriales; family Herpotrichiellaceae; genus Cladophialophora; species Cladophialophora exuberans. Next base: position 48,524 of record JANSVK010000176.1, on the reverse strand, counting down.
GTCTGAGATTTCGTATCTGGGAATTCCAGAGGGCCCTCTTCAGGTTTCTCGAGTTCTTCACGAAGGGCGTGTGATCGCCGTTGAAGAAAATCTAGGGGAATGAGAAAACGCCGATCTTGGGAATCTGCGTCTCCCTTAACCCTTAATTCGATGCGAGGACTTTGGCACCATCTGTACTGGCATTAACAGGACATACTTTCATGCTGGTATGTCTGAGACTTACTGGACATAAAGCCCGCGGTGTGGATGATCCATCGCTCATAATCCTGTTCGCACTTTACACACACTGGAGTAGTTGGAATGCAATTCCAGACAAGATAAATAATTTTGATCTGGCATATGTGCGGACAGAAATGCCCCAGAGCGCACACTTTCCGAGGCAGAGCCTCAGCAAAAGCCAGCGTTCCGTGACCGACCGAGTGATGTGTTGGAATGATGTGAATGGTTGAATGAAGTGAGGCTTGCGATTTCCTGCGCTCGGGAGATGCATGCGCAAACTCACCTGTGGTTGTTGCGATTCCATCGCAGCATCCAATGGGCTTTGGTGAAAAGGGATGACTCGATACACTACTTGAATGATTCTGGAACACCTCGTGTTCTCTGTGTGTTTACCACCGCTACTTGGGCTCTGACAACACCTTGATTCTATCATGGCAAAGGCAGAACAGCATGGGTGACCAGGATGTCCCAAAAAGACTTCCTTCTCGCCGTGGGTGAAATACCGTCAAACCGGTATGAGTTGTCAGTCTCGTGCATAATTTTTCTCCCAATCATGTCGAACGTATCAGTGGTCTGAAGGACTTGGCTGCACTGCCCTCAAAATCCAAACCCTAATAGTGGAGCTCACACGACGCAGTCAGTGATGCGGTGAACTGATTGCGTCTGTAATCTGTCCAATATGCCCTTGGGAGTGTGCGGCATAGACGTTTCGATTCTGCTGCGCCTGTCTATTCTTCCACCATTGATCCCCACATTCACATCTGGGAAACCCCGAATCACGCTCGAGCTGGAGAAGCTAGTGCTCTGTAATGTCGTACAGATGGAAAAGCTCAGTGCCACGAGTAGCTAGTTTCGAATGACTCGTATCGAGTGCTGCAAGCATGAGTGGGCGCACTGGAGGTTAGGCATCAAGAGTACGTATCGAGACAGAAATGCCGCTGCCCTGCATAATAGTCTGGTGCAGCGCTTCCAACGCTAATTATGCAATGCGCCTGTGTCGTGGCAAGCGAGTACCCAAAGAGTCAGTCAATCCAGAGGATAGGTAGGTCCAGGGAGATCCTAGTTCTTTGGGCACATCCGCGGGTTGTTCAGGACACTAATCTCTAGTCTGTCCTGCAGCGAGGACACATTGGCGTGAAGCAGGCCGTAAGAAGGATTCTGCAAGGCAACCAAACACGTGCCATCTTGAACTCTTGCAAACGAATGACTTTGATTGACTTCAATCAGAAAGCGAGACTCGGACTGAGGTCCGGCTGCAGTACTGCGTGACTGTCCTGCTGCCTTGAAGCTCAGCCTCGACTCCTGCAAGACAGACTGAGAGTATTTTCAGAGACTGCTGAACTTCTCAATATGTAACCGAAATAATATTTCAATTAAAGAACGTCCGAACCGCGTCTCACGGTGGATACTCGCTAGTATAGTGAAAAGTAAATGCAAATACCCAGGCGGCTCGCTATTTAAACGATAATCCTGAACGCTCATGGGAAAGTAACATAAGCCGCAACACCGGACGAATCGGTACCTCTCATTACCATAAAACGGAGGAACAGGACACAAACTGGAGAGATGATTGCAAGAATTCCACAGATGGAGATAGATCTCCGAAATCAGATCGACAGCGGCACGATGCCTAGTATCTTCATAGCGTTTTCCATCGTCTGTCGTAGGCATTCATAGACTGCCAACTTAGCAGCATTTTGGGTTGAAGATGGTCCTCCGGCCTCATCATCTACAACTTCTTCTTCCCAGATGCTTGGTAGTAGGTCATTGATAGTGTAAAGGAATGTGGTAAGATGGGATGGTTCTAGCTTTTCCCAAGATGTGCGCACGATTCCGGGAAATTGAATAAGCAGTCGGAGAACGTCTGCAAAGGCGGTGTCGTCTTCAAAGATGTTGTAGTCTGCAGCTTCCAGCTCCGCTCGATCTAGATTGACACCGTTTAGTCTTGTTGTGAGCTGGCTCAGGCTCTTCTGTAAAGCGGTGCCGGTAGAGTCCTCTGCAGAAGCCAATTTGTTGAGGTCAAAGTCAAAAGTCGTTGCCCGCTTGGCGGATAAATCGTCTACTACAAGATTCATGGCACTGAGGGTGTCAGGCAGACTCGTCGAATCGTGCCCGAAAAAGCTGCCGGCGGTTTCTTGGTCCGCGTCCAGAGAAATTTTGACCGCATCTCGGCACTGATCCAAGGTGTCTGCCAACAGAAGGCCCCTAGCCCCCTCTTTGGTTGGCAAGCCATGAAAGTCGCCAAAACTGAAGTGCTCAAGTCGCTGGGCGAGATCTGAGAAGCCCATCAGCTCGAGGGTTTTGAAAACCTGGAGAAAATGCGAGGTCTGCCGCGCCGAAACTACGTAGAACATCTTGTCGAAGGAATATGTCCTGTATCGGTCCAAAGCGGCGGCAATATCCCTTAGCAAATAAGTTGTTGTGCCATCAGGAAATCGAGCTTTGACGTTCCCCAAACCTTTCGTGTCTGGTTTGCTGAGCTCAATAAACCAACCGTCAGCCGTTTCCTTGTACAATTCCTTCGCCTTCAGCATGTCCTCAACCTCTTGTATGATGTCTTTTGAGAAGGTAGACTCGCCAGAATATTCGTCGAATGTGATGCCAAGACGCGTATAAAGTCGAGCATATTCCGCGATGGAGAGTTCACGAAATCTTCTCCATAACTCGACAGTCCCTAGATCGCCGTCTTCTAATTTTTTGAAATAGAGGTCCTTCTCTATTTCGATGTCCTGTGTTAGTATCAGCTCTCGACGTTCTTCGTCTTCTTGACCTGGCCCAACAGCCTCTTGAGCCGACTCGACGGTCTCCTGGACAGGCTCAGTTGACTCAACTATCTCTTGGACGGGTTTGATTCGGTCGGTAGCCTCAGGTTCGACTGGTTCTTGCTGTATCGATTGAGCTGGCTCGACTGTCTCTTCAGACTGTTCAACTGCCACTTGAACAGGCTCGACCGCCTCATGAATTGGGCCGACTGTCTCATTTTGATCTATTGGCTCAGCGGCCTCTTGAACTAGCTCGACTGGCTCGAATGCGTCTTGAGCTGGGTCGACTGTCTCACTTCGCTCTATTGGCCCAGCTGTGTCATCCACTAACTCGACCGGCTCGATCAGCTCGGCAGCATCCTGAGCCGGCTCAAGTGTCTCTTGTACCGGATTGACAGTCTCCTGTCCTGATTCGGCTGCCTCTTGGCCTGGCTGGATTGGCTCGACAATATCTTGAGCTGGCTCAACTACCTCCTGAACCAGCCCAGTTGGCCCGACTGCGTCTTGGGTCGCTTCAGGTGTTTCTTGCACAGGATCAACTGTCTCTTGCATTGGTTCTGCTATCTCCTGAACGGGCTCGATCGGCTCAACAATATCTCGAACTGTCTCGGTGGTCTTCTCCTGAACAGGCTCGGTCGACTCCTCTTGAGCTGGCTCGACTGTCTCTTGGGCGGGCTCGATCGGCTCGACAACATCCTGAATTGGCTCAGTCGTCTCGTCCTGAGCTGGCTCGATCGGAACGTCCTGAACTGGCTCGGCTGTCTCTTGAACGTGCTCGACTGGCCCGGCTGTCTCCTGGGCGGCCTCGGCCGTCCTCTCTTGAGCTGGGGCTGACGTCTCTTCGACTGGATCGGCTGCCTTTTTCTGCTCCTCGCGGAGCTCCTCAGTCCGGGCGTAAATATCAAGCAAATGTCTGAGTGGGTCGGCTTCCAAGGCTTCATCAGAGCCAAAGTGTGCCCACCCAGCAAGAAGTTGGCCAACATGCTTTCCCCAGTCTCCGAGAAAGTTCATCCTATGCACATGCCAGCCAAAAGCTTCATATGTCGAGGCGATGAATGCCCCAATGATTGTGCTCCTCAGATGCAATCCATCAAAAGCACGGCCCAAATTGGGAGATGAAAACTCAACCACAACTTTCTGTCGTTTTGGTTCTTCGCCATCGATAGCCGGAGGAGTATCCAGCAAGTTCTTGCCATAAGCTAAGCCGCGGTCGAGGATATACGGGATAAGGAGGCGAGCGAGGTTCGAATTTGTGAAGTAGAACAAGAGATTTATTCCATCGTTCCACGGATGACCGAACAGTGGTGATGGCGGGAACTGGTGAATGTCAGTCAGAACTGAGACCTTTCTGCCAGAGGACAATTCGCACGAAGGGGCAAGTGCATGGACTTACTCTATCGTGTAGATCCGCTGCCAAATCCTCCGATTTGATACCCTTGACTCTGAGTCGAGGCGCAATGACCACCAGATGGCTCATATCGTTGGCCCAAATGATAGACTTGTACGCTACATGTTGCTCACACTCGGTAAGCTTTGCGAGTATTTCGGCGAGATGATATCGGTATATGTCCATCGGATTGTTAACCATGTCTGCGAGGGCCTGGTCTGTATGCGGGAATTCGATTTCTAGAGCTTCCAAGAAGCCCCTAAGGCCTTCCGGAGATAGCGTTGTCATGGTTGTTCGGTTTCCCCAGTCTTTAGTTCCCGGGTGAATTCAAACTGTCGTATGGAGGGACATCGTTGATGTATATCGTGACACTGAAAGATGATACGGGAGAGCCGAGGTGCTGGACGAATCATCTGCTGACCCGTCACACTGAGATGAGGCACCAGCCACGATGCAAAGATGTCCCGGGATATTCATATTTACTCATGAGCGCCCAATCACAGTGATTCGGGTCGCACTGCGAGCTCGACCCATTCTGAAGATCGTCTCTCATACTGTCACAGGCCTCGGTGGCATTGTGGAAAGCTTCAACGACAAAAAGAGTCACCGTCAGCCCAACTGCGGGTATTTTGAATGTTGCAGGAAACTAGCTCGAACGACGCACGCTAACCGCCATATCATCCGCTTAGGCGATTTGATCCAGCCCAAGAAGGATTTTCTTAACTTTAAGTCTCGAACTCGGCGTCGATCGTCGGTTTTAGTAATTTAAAGGCTGCTCGAAAGCCTACCCACTATCCATCTGGGCCGGCGGGCGCTCTTCGTCGGTCAACGGGTTTGTGCGCAGGAAACTTTTGCTTAACATGCCATCGAATCGTAGGAAGGCCGCATAGCTTTTGAATTTAAAGCATCGAGCGAGCCTTGAGTGCGAATTCGAGTGCCAGGTCAGAGCATAATGTATGGATAGTCCAACAGCCCAGAGGCACGAGAGCAGAAGGGCGAACGACTGAAAGTTGAGTGGCAGTGGCAAGACGTTTGCCTCCATCGAGAACATACCGGTGGCCAAGGCTATTGGGGTTACAAAAAGCTTTGGAAGAAGCGGACATTACTCTTCTGGTATCATCGGCGGGACCTTGGCTTTACTTACCATCATGATGTTCGTGAGTCCTCTATTATGGTGGTTCAGCCCCATGGCTTCAATAGTAACGATGGAATCTAACTTTACGATAAGTCAGTCGTGAACAGGAGTCATTGTCACCGATACATAACGCACCGTCTTCTTGAACTGGCTGACACGCGTGTTCACATGCTTAAGTTCTTTCTCAAGCGATTGTATTTGGTCCAACTCCTTCTGCACATCAAAGAGAAGCGGGTGACAAGGTCCCAGCTCAGAAATGTCGTGAAAAAGGGGCCCGTAATTTGTCAAAAAGTTCTTAACCGCTTCGACCGTGACAGATAGTCTATTCGAGACGTGGTTTGATAAATCGTCCACTTGCACAATGTAGTTGTATACCCGTTCAAGATTTCGGAAGCTGCCTCCGCCAGGGCGATTGGAACGGTGAAGGATGCTTTGTGGGGAAGAGAGAGATATCTAACACGTGTCAGTATCCTCTGATGGTTTGTATTTCACCTCTCCGCACAAATTGCCATACGATAAACGCTCAATGCTCTCTCCGAAGACTTCGCCTATTCCATTTAAGAGAAACTAAGCACAGGGAGTGATATACCTTTTCATACCGATCTAAACTTTCTTTTAGCTTCCTAATTACACACTTCCATTCATGCCTGATCTGAGAAAGGCGCTCGCCGAATAGCTGTAAGAAATACTCCCTGGGGTTTACTTTCTGGAGGCCTGCATCGACGACTCCGGTAATAAGAGGGTCTGGACGAAAGGCGCCCCCGCCATAATTGGAATAGTCGAGGATATCATTTTCTGTTTCATTGGTAGAGGCGTAGTGCTTATCTGCGAAACAGTATGCGACCCACCGCCAATCGTCGAAACCTGACACAGCACCAGAGATTTGAGCTTCGTAGAGGTACTCGCGATCCGGAAGGGTACCGTTCTCTGCGCCCGGGCCTCTGATGAAAGTGACGTCTCGATAGTGACGCAAGGGTTCTTGCTGGTTGTTTAGACGATGATCTTCTTGCGGTGCTTTTGAGGTTCTCCAGGCAGGAAAGGACAGATGGAATGCGAGTTCAAAGCTGGAGGAAAACTTGGTCTGAGGCACTAAAGTCAGTGATCCGCTCGGCGCATGGGCATGGGAATCATACCATGGGAGTTATCTGGATCAAAGTTTCGAGTGCGAAATAGTTTGTAATGGCTCTACGAAGAACAGGGGCTTGATTTGCAGATGCTGTGGAGGCCAACGCATATACACAGAGAGCATCGAGATTCTCGACATACCTGGGATTTTGTTAACCTCGGCGGAGAGTCTAGGCGAATGCCATCATTTTCGTACTTACATAAGGCGCAGGTCTGCATTAAGATCAGCCCGAATGAGATCCGGTGTAAGGCTTTCCACTAGAATGGGCGCATTCCGATTCAGGTAGCGGAAATCCTGAGATGTATTTGTACCGGTAGATTGTATGTGCGGAGGAAAGCGCTGAAAGCACATCTAATTAGTAGAAGTACCTATGAGACATAGAATGAGTGACTTACAGGCACTGATAACGCTCTATAAAGCTCAAATGCAGTCCAAGGCTCGCCAGTAAGTCTAGCTTCCACATTCCTGCCATGGAGGCTATGTTCGTTGAGCCAGACAACGGCCCTTGGTCCCTCTGTCTTCAAGTCATCGTCAATTAGGCTTCCTAGGTCGACATCAGAGCAGAACTCGTTCACTTTTTTCGCGTTGGTTCGAGCCTCAAGGGATTGATCATCGCCAGACATAAAGACCGCCACATCACCCTGTAGAAAAGGTGCCTCCTCTCGCAAGCCTTGGAGAAATGGTTTATTTTCTCCTTGGAGTATGAGGTCGATTTCGCGGCGTTTCTTAAAGATCGCGGGCCAGCAGTTGTAATGCGACCCAGGTGAATTCTGGATATCGGGTTGTTGGTACCTTACTGATCTCCGGCGTGGGGACTTCTTGGCCTTAGTTTTGCGTCCCATATTCGAGTTCGAGTTGGTTTTTTGAGTTAGAGCACATATCCTGGCCGTCTCTGAGTTGGGTGAAAAGCGACATCACAACTCCTCTCTGTGCACAGTGGTATATCATATCCCTGCTCCGCCCCGTCAAACATCGCATAGGCTTGGGCAGCGGTGCGACTACCAGCGGCCACGGTGCCTCCTGCGCATCACGACGGGGCGTTACCATATCGTTGGTGCGGCATGGACGCCCTTACCGTCGAGTTCTACTCGTCTGAGACAAAGAGCAGTATGAATGGCGCCAGCACATCATCATGACGCCTGAAGGCATGCAGTTGCACAGAGGCACCAGAGAATCGACAGGCAGCCGCTACCGGGTCATCTGACAAAATCCGGTGTGTGGTGTCACAGTACCTGGGCGGATGCCCTTCGAATCGGGCGCAAACCCTGCTTTATTTCTGGTCCAATTGGCCTGCTTCAGGCGATGACTCGAAAATGAGATTTGCAAAGTAGTTGCAAGGAGCAACATCCTACAAACCGAGGGCGTTGAATGGGGATCAAGATGCACATCGCTCAGGGCGCAGCAAAATTAGTTCAGTTGGCGTGGAAGGCGTCTTCTCCCTCTTGAGTCTTACCTGGGAAGCCAGATCCGAGCAAGCGCCGCCTGTAAGGACCAACCAAATCATACCTTGAGAGCCCGAAGGTTTGGAGATTAACGGTACCGAGATCACTCCCACATATGGGTACGGCCCGCACGCTTCACCAATGCCCAGAGACGTCCGAGGACATAGAGCCCAACAGTCGTTGAAAATTCGGCATCCTGCCCAAGTCTCGCCACAATCATAGTGCCATAAGCAATTAGCCCACCATCCGTATACACAACGCCATCAAAGATCTCATTAGCTTCCTCTGGTGCTAACCGCTTCGTGCCTATGAGCCAGCTTGCTTTGGCAAACCTTTCGTTGGCGTCTTCGAGTTCAAGTTCCTCCAAGCTGAGTTCTTTCCTAGCTTTTCTGGATGGTCACTTCCTCCTTGCAAATGCACATGCCATCGGCAAGCGGGAGACGATTAATCTACAACTGCCAGTGATCTGGAGACCTCTAGTCAGTTTTACGTACACGGATTTTCTACATTCTCGACGATCAACTGAACGAGCCAGCAATTCTGGCGCAAGCTGAATTGCTGTTGAGATCTTGCAGTGGTTGAGACCGCTCCGAGCTGCAATCTCATCATGGGGTTTGCTCGCTCCCCGACCTTGGATTCGCCGCCACAATTCCTGGTCGTTGTTCTGCATCACCTGAAAACGAATTTCTACCATGTTTCGCTCATGCGCTTTCACAAATCAGCATTGTGGAGCTCTCATGGTTCGTCAAATTTACCTAAAATGGCCGTCTCTGTCTACTGCAAAAGGAGAGGTGCCGACTTCAATATTGTTTCGATACTTGATCAGTTGAGAGGGGCTCTTCAATGGCTAGCTGAGCTGCAACTGCGAAGGGTCTCGTGTTTAGCGAGGCTGAAGATGGTTCTGGGTAAGGCTGGCTGGACAGAACGCGGAATACGGGGTCCAGAAGATGTCCATTGGCCCAGCTTCCGCTTTGCTGAATGCATGCACAACAGCGAGCTTCTCGGAGCTCCCTGTGCGCCCATGATATCGATCGATTCGAGCCAAATTGGTCCGAATTGGGTGGTTACATGGGCTAGGATAGCTGAAAATGGCATCAACCAGCACGAACCTGGCCCAATCTCTCCCTTCTTCACTGCGATTTCGCCTGAAAGGAGCAACCGCGCTGGTCAGACCATTACCACTCTTTACCAGAGATGAACCATTGCAAAGCGTCTGAAAGTCGATTGGCAGCACCTTGCTTTGCGGCTTCTCTTCACTTGCATCTCATAGCAGAATGGTTGCGCAGTGCAGGCCATTCTTGAGGGTATAAAGAGCTCGCTCCAGCAAGTGAAGCTGGCTGTTACTTGTTACTTCTCTCATTAGCTATTTTGAGTAACACGCAAAAATCTGGAACGCACGGAAATCAACCATGGGTGACCTCAACTGCACACTTCCGGTCAACTTCGCTGGCCTTGACCCTACAAAAGCAAAAGACACCATAACTTCATTGAACGACGGCTTGTACAAACTCAAGATTGGCCTCGCTGGGGAAGGTGATACCGAAACCGAAGTCTTCAATGCTAATCTCAAATCCATTCCCGGCTATGTGCCAGCTTCACCACCCCGTGAGCACTGCCAGCACTGTTCGTCGTATTTCCACTAATCAAGCAAGCAGCCACCAATGTCCAGGACTTACCTATTTTCATGGAGGTCTCCTTCACCAGCCCTTCTAGTCCAAATCCAAGCTACTGGGTCGGCTACTACCAGGATGTCGCAAGTGAGTTGCTTCTAGGTTCTCAATTTTAGGACCCTGTATTTACGTGGTCACCCACATGAATTCATATGTTTGACACTTTGGATTGCTGACGTGTGTGTTTGCTCTCAGCCAAGGACACTGGTCAACAGTCAAACCTCCTGCCGAACAACATAGCCTGGGTCAAGCCAGGCGGCGTCTATTCAGTGGCCAATGACGGCAGTGTTTCTAGCCTCGAACCTACTGATCCTGCTGCAAGGTGGGTAAGTCTAGACTTCATCGGCATCAAAAACGCCAGATCAATCGTTCCTGTGCTCTATCGAGGCGATCCCGTAGACCCGGCAAACCCGACCATGTCACCCGCAACTCCAACCGGTGCTGCATATAAGAAGAATTTCACAGCATTTGTTCCTGGATCTGGAAGACTTGGCATCAAGCCGGCGAGAGAGATTCAAGTTTGGTTTGAGACCGGCAATCCCGCAGACGACGAAGTTGTCACGCAAGATCAGACCGCCACAGGCGTGGCGAGATTCACCCCTGCTAACCCCAAAGCTTACCTCGACTTCAACAAGAATAGCGATTTCAAGTTTACTCCAGGAACGGCGCCTGCATCTTGATCCAAGATTCAATCTGCGCCACTACCATTTGAAGAGGCATGAGAGAGCTTTGGGTTGGAGGTCTGGCCACGACTTTCCTTGGCGTAGCGATAGATGTACAGACATTTTGCTTCCGACGTTTTCTTTCCGCAACGCTTAATATATCAGATCCAATTCTCAATAGCCTAGCCAATGCTGAACGAATCCATGAAGCTTCAACGAGTATTTTTTTTTTTGAAATAGGACTGCGAGAAACAATGTCTGAAATCACCTCTCTTATGCCAGACAACTTGTGATTTAGCATCAAGCATCGGCGGAAAGCTAATCACGAATAATGAAAATGAAATCACTTACTACTAACAAACTGACTATTAAATACTTAGCCTAGAATCTGGTAGAGACACGTATGTTGTTCACTACCTGCCATCCTGATAAAATAGAGATGCACGTTAGCAGTGCTCGTAGAGCCCCCAAATACGCTCTGCAGCAAGGAGCAAGGTTGAACCGCTGGGTAAACCTCGGCCGCTCATAAATCTTCACCTTGACTTCATTAAAGGGCCGGCCGAAAACAAATGTACCCAAGCCCTCCTAGCACTTCACCCTCTTCCCCCCTACCGAAAAGAGACCTCAGATTTGCTCTCTCCACACACCCTCCTTTAAATCTCCCTTTCCCACCTATCGCCCTCCCAAAACACCCGCCCATTTCCAGCATGTCCACCGAAATGGACATCGACGCCACCGGAGGCGCAGCCGCCGCGGACACCGACACGATGAAAACCGACGACGACCCTTCCCGCTCTCCCACGGACGCGAAGAAGAAGTCCGCCGGCGCCGAGGCGCGCACGTCGCAGAACGCAGTCGCGGTGCGCAGCATCGAGGGCTGGATCGTCATGGCAACGAACATCCACGAAGAGGCGACGGAGGAAGACATCCACGACCTGTTCGCCGAGTACGGTGACATTAAAAATTCACATCTGAACCTAGATCGAAGGACGGGCTATGTCAAGGTACGCTGGGTCCAATACTACGTTACAAAATATGGAGACTGGCGAATTTTGTAGTCTCCCTCCATTAGGCGGCATGAGAGAACACACTCATACCTGACCAACAAGCTAACACTCCATTCTCTGTGTTTTTTCCCTCTAGGGCTACGTCCTGATCGAATACCCGACCCAGATTGAAGCGCAAGCGGCCATCCAAGCGCTTAACGGCGCCAAACTGCTGGACCAGACCATTTCCGTTGACTACGCCTTCGTGCGCCCACCGCCCAAGGACAACAAGGCCGGTGGCCGTGCTGGCGGAGGCGGCGTCGCAGCCAAGGGCCGCGGCGCTGGGGGAAGAGGAGGCAGAAGTCGAAGTCGGAGCAAGACGCGCAGCAGGAGTCGGAGCCGTGACCGAGGAGTCGATGCCAAGCGCAGAGACCGTGCTGGTGCCGGCGACGACGGGGATAAGATGGATCGAGATTGATCCCGCCGCGTGGAGACGGACTGATTGGGTGTGTTTTTCTTGTCGCTTGTCGATTGAGTGGCCGGGCCCCAAAAACCCGCATCGATCTATCCTCATCCTTTGTCTACATTTTCCGCAACCTTGGGCAAAAGGAGGCACCGTACGGGAGGGTCAAGAGCCACTCTGCACCTCTCTAAGGCGAACGGTAATTTCCTCGCTCTGGGAATTGAATAGTGGGCAGGAAGAAGAGTGTGGCGACATGCTTTCATGATACCAAAAGATACCGAGAACTCCTTGACGTTCGCAGCGAGGAAGGAAATATGCCGATGCTTCATCGGCACTGTAATCAGATGTCTACCAGGTCTGTCGACACACTACACACCGGGTTTGCAATATTTGGCTGACGCTCTTTCTCAGAATTAGAAGACCCACCATCCAGACCAGAGTATCTTGCGAGCTTTGAGCTCGCTTCCAGTATATACTACTCCCCAGATTCCGTTGCCTTGACTGAAAAGGTCGATGCTGAAAGGAGGACCATTGAAGTTTTTGACTAACTTGCCATCAGGCGCGGGCTTTCGCCTACGCGTCATCTGCGCAGCTATACAGGTCCTCGAGAAAGCTAAACGAATGGCTGTTGTGTTCTGACCGGATCAACAGTCGTACAGATACTAGCGTGTCACTGTAAAAGCACAGAACCCAGCATATTGAATGCTTGCCAAGGGCGTCCCCAACCATACAACCGTCCCCAGCTATCACTCCTCCCCTGGCCTTACAACAACAGCAGAACCTCACTTGCAGCTTCATCCTTCATCGGCTCAATCATGCTCGTAACGTTCAAATCAACAATTCCATGGAGGCCTTTATTCTCAAAAGGACAACTGTGCCTTGCACAAGAGGAGAATCTTGAAACGTTGGGGCAATGATGAGCCAGATAGCAGTCATGTCGACGACAGCCCATTCCTTGGTTACAAGGAGTAGTGCGAGCCTTATTTCTCAATGCCAGGTAAACACCGTCCGAGATTTCCTCGTGGTCAAAGGGACATTGAGTGTTGACGCATTTGCCGCGCATATGGTGCTCATTACAGAGGTGTCGGTTTTTGGTTCGTAGTTTGAATGCTTCATCCTCATCCGGGTCAGGACGGGGTAGTTTCAGGTCAATACGTTGACCTAATTTGTTTAGGGCAACTGGGCCACAGACTGGGCGGGCCTGGGGACTCGGCTCAGCCTTTACCGCGACCTGGCGCGCAAAGTGGTCCTCAAAGTCAGTCGATTTAGACATGGGCGATGCGGTTGCAGGTCTCGATGGTGACGCACCTTTAAAAGAGCCCTGAGGTGCTGCATTTTTCAGCATATCATCCCAAGATCCTTCATATTGTTCTGGCATTGGCCCTCGTCTCTCTGGTGGTGGACCTCGTCCACCCCCGCCGCCGCCGCCGCCTCCTGCTCCGCCTTGCTTCGGCTGTCTGCGGGTAGGAGTGGATTTGTTTCTTTTCGCATTGACAGGCGGATCAGGTGGTTGCCGCGTTATCGGCTGTGTGGCTGGCTCTTCACCCCATGCACCTGTGATTGGAGCAGGAAGGTAGCTATTAGACGTCTCCGTTTCCCAAGTCTGTTCGGCGGCATTGTTTGACTGATGAGAAGAATGTGAGGAGGTATCGAGCTTAACGACACCGGCAGAACTGGAGTAATCTGTGTTACCAAGTTTGCCATTTTGCTCAACGTTCTCTTTGGGGGCAACATCTAACGCTGTTGCAGGGGTATCTGGGCGAACTTGCTCTGGGTGAATAGAGGCGTTGTCGAGCACGGTGGTTTCCGGCGACGGTTTAGCAGGTGGAGCTGCTTGTCCGAATGACATGGAAGTTGATGACTGTTTCCTAGTCGAGGCGGCGCCTATCGATGCTGATTGGGGTGTCCCTGGAGACATTCCATTGGCCGCTGATGAATGGATCGTAGTAGAGTCCGGCCTATTGGCTACTGACTGCGTACCGTTTGGTCTCGGAGGAGCCTCCCTTGCGTGACGAGCCCCTCGGGGCCCAGCTGGAGGCGTCTTGTTGAACCTGGGAGCTGCTGGGTTCAGTTCGGAAGCAGTTTGAGGGACTCCTAAAGGTTTTCCATTCGCCTTGGGCGCGATTCCATGGAAAGACATGGGCTGTCCTCGTACACTTTCCAGATCCGAGAACTCAACTGTGTGAAATGGTAGGTTATAGGTTTCGGGGAGGCCTGCGTCGGGTCTGATGAGGGTTGTCTTCTTCCGGGTATATGAGTCATCAGCATACGTTGAGAGGACTTTGTAATAGTCTGATTCATGTCCTAAGGCCAAGAACAGGTGTCTGCAATGACAGTTTTCGAGATACAACTCATAGAAGTCTGGCCCACAGTCAGTACAACTTCAAGCTTAGAAGTAGCACAACTCACACTGCATCTTCCTATCAACTGCCTGATGTCCCGAGCCGCAGTCTGAGATAGTGACACCTGGTTCAAGCTTAGAGGCCTCTTGGATGAATGTCCACAGGTGATCAGGCTCTGGCAACAAGTTCGCAGACGAGAGATCATCCGCCAGCTTTCCCACATCAATGAAGATGTGGACCACAGCCGAGAGACTGTCAGGCAGATCATTAGGGTGCTGCTCTCTCGCGATAGCTTTCGCTCGTGTTATCAAATTCCCGACCGCCTCTTTCGTGCCATAATTTCCCTTGCGGATGAGAGCTGCGTCGAAGAAGGTTTGATTGCCGTCGATAAGGATCAAGATATGCTGAACTTTTGCCTGCAATATTGGTCAGTATCAACTCCTGCAATCGTTTACGAATTAGCATACAAGATTGGATTCAGCCTCATTGGCTCTCTTGTGCCACTCGCGTCGAGATTCAGTTTGATCCTGAAGATCATACTTCAAATCGTCACACTTTGCCTCCATTTGTGCCAGCCGCTGGAGGAGATTCTGACAAGGTCAGTTTTCACTCAGATGGTGAGGAAGACGGAGCAAAATTGGACCTCGAAGAGTAAAGTAGTTTCAGCGGCTTTACTCTTGTACTCCCTCTCTATAGCCTTGAGAGCCGCTGACAGTTGCACGGGCCCGTCCCCCATTGTGGATACTTGAGGCAACAGTGAATCGAATGAGCACTCAAGCGTGGACTGTGAAGTTACGAATTTGAGGAATTGAAGTGTGGGTCGCAATCTTGTACTTGTCGCGTCGTTGTGGGAAGTAGGTGCTACAGGGTGAGTTGAGTGAAGAAGATGAACTTGAAAACAGCACTCTCAATTTGCCAACCCACAATCTTCTGGGTTTTGGAAGGTCCTACCACCAACTAAGTACATCATCCCCAGACGCGTTTGCTCCTAGGGAAGCTGCGGTCGAAATGGAAATTGAGCGTGTGATGTCAGATTTGGACGCGAGCATCAGAGTTTCGGATGGGTGAGGCTAATGTAGAAGGGGTTTAGGCACTTTTAGGCCTCAAGCTGTAACAGCCAACGCCTTGAGAAGTACCGGCCACCTCCAGCGTGACAACGGAAACATCCACAATCAACAGGGTAGTCTATTGAACAGAAATACCTCGTACCTTGGCTATTCCGATGAGTATAAGTACTATCGAGCAGGGTAGTAGGAAATGAGCAAGTTGAGTCTCCTGACACTTTCATCACCGGCTCAAGATAAACAGCTAGATCGAGAGCGAGCCTATCCTAACTGGCATCATGATGTCTGGATAAGTTCCACATCAGAGGAAGAGTGCAGGGAAGAGTGGCCTCGGTCGATACCGCACCGTACGCGTTGTGTCCCAGCCCTATAAACGCGGGTGGACTTTCACCTTTTAAGGCGTGTCCGCTACTCTGGCGACAACCTTGAAGCCAGTCACCTTTCCTTGGTCCATAAGGGACACGCCTTCCTCCAGCATTCCCACCAAGCCTCTTGCGACCAGCCTGACGGGATGTGCCTTCACTCGACCCTTTGCCATGAGATCCTCTACCAAGCTTGTGAACATCTTCGCAAACTCAAAATTCTCCCTACTCGCCGGAAAATGCTCGCCGAACTTGTCGAATGGTTCACCAGCAAACGTCACCAGTACGCTGAAGCTGTGCTTCACATCCTTCCGTGGGATCCCGTTGAAGAGAATCGTTCCGTATTTCTTATCGCCCCCAGAATCTGAGGCAAGAGCTTCCATGCAGATCTTGACACCATCCTCCGAGCCGATTGTGTCCCAGACAAGCTTAAGCCGGCCCTTCGTGTATTCGTGGATCCTCTGCCCGCAATTGGAGTCGCGGTAATCGAAGACGGCCTCAGCACCCCGGGATTTGCAGAGATCGAAGTTGCGTGGCGAGCAAGTTGCCAGGACGGTGTAGCCGGCTCTGTCGATCGGGCGCGTCAGTAAGCTCGCGGATATCAAACTATTGATTGAAGATGAGGATTTGGCACGACGTACAGCGTCAAGAATTGAATGGCCAATGTCCCAGCCGATGAACTTCCGCCATAAATCAAAATGTATTCTTTGCCTCCATTTCCCGTGGCATTCTTTGCAATATTGCCCTCAACCGCTGGGAGCCTCAATTCCATCTCTTGAAAGAGTCCCTGTCCGGCCGTGATGGCACTGGCCCCGATCGTTGCAGCCTCGTCGAAACCCCATTGCTCGGGCACCTTCATACAACAGTCACCCTTCACAGCAATGACCTCAGCCCAGGCACCATCCTCAACTTCATTGAAATTGGCACCGTGCGCGAATCCACAGATTCGATCGCCTTTCTTATATGGCTTCGTCACGTCTGAACCAACTTCCAGCACCACGCCTGCAAAATCGCTGCCTAGCAGACCGTTGAGAGCGGCTCGACGGGTAGCAATAGATTTGGCGTCGGTTGGGTTAAGGCCGATGGACGTACAGGATACTAGGAGATAATCTGGACGTAATCGCGGGTGTGGATGATTAGTGACGACTTCAGCCCGATCGCCGTTCCAGATGACGGCCTTCATCACGGTCGACCTGTGCTGGAGTGAGTTTTTGTTTTGCGAGGTTTGTTACTGGGATGTTTGCCCTTTTATTATGTACTGCGTTCATACTAAGAAACGACCACTTCCATTCGCTATATTGAGGTCGGTGGAGCTTACTTAGATTGCCATGTCGCCGTCTTGCCCGCTTGGAGCTGAACCAATTAGTTAAAAAGGTGATCGGACTTAACAAGCCCCCGAAAATCCAGGGCATCTTCGAGACTCGACAACTCCAGACGGGGAGAAAAATAGCCTTCTACACCGAGTATTTAGGAATGATCGGGGATATCAGAAGACTGCTATTATGAAAATGTGACCTGTCGCCGAAACGAGGTCAGAGTCGCTAGAGTCACTAGAGTCAATGCAGCGCAGCTCCTATGGCATTGAGGAGTCGATTCTGCTGCGCTCAGCTCCCTTAGGCTCCTTTATTCGCCCTCAGCTTATTTCTCAACTATCTTAAGAATCTCCATAACCTGCTCATCTGTCACTAGTGGAATCGGGTTCGTCCTACACCAAGGATCTTCCAAACACTTTCTCGCAAGCTCCCTTAATGTCTCTTCGCCCTCCACTCCAACCTCCTTCAAGCTCCTCGGCATGCCAAGCTCTCGAAACATCGCGTCAAGAATATCCCCGAGGTCGGCTACGGACTGCTTCTGGTTGCAATGATTCTCCAGCGTCTCGCGAATGTACATGTCTGACCAGAGAGCGTCGAGAGCTCGTTGTTGGCGGTGCGCGTTGACGCGGGCGTTGTATTTCATGACCGTCGGGCAGAGGACGCAGGATGTGTGTCCGTGCGCTACGTTCATGGTCCCAAGTTCGTGTCCAATGGCGTGTGAGCCCCCTAGGTGGACGCCTCTGCATAGTCCTAAACTCCCGGAGCAAGGAAATGTCAGTACAATTCGTTCATGAGCCGAGGGGAATGCCAGTGTGGCAGCCGAGCAGGGAGCCAGGCATATCTCTAGCACGTACCGTCCATGGCAAAAACCGACCCAAACTGCGTCTCCAGCCTGGCCTTCAGGTCCTGCGGATCCTTTCTCAGCTTCAAAAGCCCTCTCACCAACAGAACCAAGCCCCTTTCCGCGGCCTCATCCGTCTCCTTCTCAATGGCTGGGTTCATGCTCGCCAATAACTCAACGCAATGATCAATCGCCCTGACGCCACTACTCATCCACACCCACTCAGGTGAATGGGCGGCCAGCTCCGGATCCAGGATCACCACGTCTGCGAATAAACCCTGGTGGACAAAGATCTTCTTCACGCCGTCCGTAGCATCGATCCCGCCTGCATAAGGTGAGTATTCCCCGGCGGAGAGCGTGGTCGGCACGTTGATCATAGTGAAGGGTAGGGCGTGCACGTCTGACGGATCCGAATCTGTTACGTATTTGTAGTCGATGTCGTACTGCATCGCTGCTTTGAGCTTATCGCTCATGGCGCCAAGGGCTTGGAGAGACGTGAGGTTGTTTGCCAGGCTCAAGCCGGCGAGCTTGACGCCATCGGTGATGGAACCGCCGCCCAGGGTGACCACGATATCAGCACTACTTTGTTTTCTGTTCATACAATTCTTGGAAGTTAGAGGTCACTGATTGATCCCCCTTGACGATGTATTCGGGGATAGTTCGGGCAGAATGCTATAGCTTTCGTCCGCCAAAGGAAAACTGCAGGTCGGGCAGAACTCACATCTCTTCGGCTAGTTTCAAAACGCGCGTCCACGGCGTGTGGCTTGGAAACCCAACATTCATGCCCACCAACTTGTCCCCCAGCGCATCTTCCAGCCTGGTCACACAATCCGTGTGCTTCACCAGCGATCCCGACACGACGATGAAGACACGCTTTTTCGCCATTCGCTCCACGTGTCGAGACACAAGTTCGGGGAAGGGTAGGCCGGACGAGACGAGACCGCGGGCGCGCCAGGGAAAGGTTGGACTTATCGTCTCTTTGCCCAGTGAGATGGCGAGGCTGGAGGAACCCATTTTGTCGCTAGTTCTTTTTAATTTCGTTATTCCTTGCCTTGTAGGAATCGACATGGCTGTGTAGAATTTATAGACGAGATCTCCCAAGTCAGAATGTAGTAGTCTTCAAGTTATGCTACCAAGATCCATCCCCTTACGTGCACTACAAGCAAAACACCGTTCGCTTAAAGAAGGCCTTCCGGATTGAATACAGGTGAAAGAGAACCCTCAGTTCCAACGAACTTCACGGTCCTTGTGTTGATCGGTATTCTTTATTTGGACACGATGGCTGACCCTCTTTCCTAAGAGTAACAGAGAAAACAGAATGTTGAATGGTTCTTGCAGTCCAGAGAAGGGGTCCAATGCTCACCCCCTCAAACGAGATTTCAGAGGAAAAGTTCTGATCTATGCAACGCACCTGTTATCGAACTTGTTAGTACGTGTGACGGTTAAGCGGCATAGTAAAGCATGGCTTGGAAAGGTCATGAAGACTTTTGGTTGGTCTCTCTGGCAGCCTCGGGTGGCCCCAAAGGTGTGAAAGCTCCAAGACGCCGTCTTGGAAATAAAGGAGGGGCAAGAGCCGATCCGGAGCGAAGCGAAGCTCGTTAGGAACAATAGGCTCCACCCAACTATTTACTAGCCTTTGAGAACCCACTTCGGAAGGCTGTCATCTTCTCACAGCATAGCTCAAATTCACCTCGCTTAAGAATCTCGAAATGCCGGAAATCGTGACGAAAGGTCCCGCTAGCTTATGTTAGGGCTCTTGTCGGTATTAGGGCTCTTCTCGGTAAAGTGAGTAGCCCCCATGTCTGCGGCTCCACTTCGAAGCGAGTGACATAGAGGAAAGACTACAGCACAAGCCCGCATATCACGGGAAGCACATGACCATGTCGAGAGTACGTGTCATGGCACGCGCTAGTGCCCACTGCGAGCCCAGAAGTGTACTTCAAATCAAACCAAGGCTCTCAGAAAGTGGCTTTCGAGTCATCTTAGATGGTCGAAATATGCCATAGATTCAAGTCACTTAAATTTTGGTTTTTGAGTAACTGGATACATCATTTCTGTTGTAGACGGGGACGAGGGTCTCACTGTGTTGAAAAGCGCAATTCCAGTCGCCGCACTATGCTCTCATGACAGTGGAGATCTTATGAGCATATTTGAACCTTAACAGGCATGAGTCACGATCAAGCTTCCCCAATATAAGAGCTGTGCACCTCATGAAAGCGTACGGTCCGTCACGCTCTCAATATGCATGGGTGACTTCACCACCTGAGGTTCATTCCCCTTCTCGTCAGAGAGCACAGCTGACTGAACGCCTCCGCTGACCTCAATATGCTGCTTCGTCTCCTCCCAAGCCTCGGCGACTTTGTCGCCGAACACGCCTGCGAGATCCTCTAGCGTCTTGTCTTTCGTCTCTGGGTAGTAGAAGTACACAATGACCACGTAGGCACAGTCAAGAACCAGCCAGATGATGAAGTACTTCCAGGTTATGGCGGCGATGGCCAATGGCGCGGTCTGGGTCATTAGCACACCCATAGCGTTGAATACCACATACCCTGCTGCCACTCCGGTAGCGCGGATCTTGGTCGGCATGATCTCTGATGCATACTGGAGAGAGTATATGTAAGCACATCTCCTTTGAACGATCTTCTTGTCTATTAGAGAAGGAAACTCACGGTGGTACCAAAGGTATTCATAACGGCCGCGTATCCGAATACAGTGAGGTAGATGCCAACGTTGATGCCCTTTGCCAGCCCGAGATCAGTGTTCCCGCCGCGCTCAAAGGCTGCCCACAGGCTGACAATAATGATGGACGCGGGAATCATGATTGCATAGGAGAGGAACTGTAACATTCCAATATGATCAGTCGAGCATAAACGAGGGTGATGGGGTATTCTGAACCTACCAGAGCATTTCGGCGACCCATTTTGTCGAACCAAAAGCCGATACTAAGAACAGCAAATGTCGAAACGCTACCCCAAACTCCGACAAGAACGAGTGACATGACCGGAGTGGTCTTCAAGAGCGTGTAGATTTGTACTTGGTAGACCGACTGTGGGAGAATACCAGTTGCTCTGTGAGATTCCTGTCAGCCTCTGGTCACGGTTGAGAGATCAAGAGGATTGAACACACTGCTGGAAGAAATAGAATGCCATAATGAGAAGCACCCGTTTACGGTAAGAAGCCTTCCTTACGATGTCCCTGACTCCGATCTCATCGTTCTTTTCCAGTTCAATCTGCGCTCGGATTTGATGGAATTCGCGTGCAAAGAACGAATCGGACTCATCTTTATCATTGCCATGGATTCGCTTGAGAACGGCCAGACAGTCGTCGTATCGATTAGTTAGTGCCAACCACCTTGGCGATTCTGGCATCCATGGTGACCCCGCGAGCATACATAGCCCGGGGAGGAGTTGGAAAGCGAAGAGAATGCGGAACGCGGCATTTCCAGGGGCAAAGTAAAGGCCCAGTCCAATCCAGGTTGTGAGACAGTTAGCCAGGGAGATGTTGAGCCTGCTCAAAGATCAATAAGTTGTCCAGAAGGGGATTGGAGTGCTAAAAAGGCAAAAGATCATTTCAAGTAAGAAGGGAGAAAGAACTTACGCATAAAGAGCACCGACTCTTCCACGCATCTGAGGCGGAGAGATCTCGCTGGCATAAACAGGACAAATTCCAAAAATGATCCCAGTGGCGATCCCACCGATGATGCGACCGACCAAGAGCATGGCGAAGTTGACGGCCGCCGTCTGTATAATGATTCCGACAAATGAGATCACACAGCCAATTCGAATTGTCCAAAGCCGGCCATACTTGTTTGGCAAGTATGTGTTCATTGCAGTACCAACAGCACATGCTGCATAATAGGCAGAATTGAATGCACCAATCGTGGTTGGGGTGAAGCCATAGTACGTGATGAACTCTGGGTATCCCAACACGCACGAGATGATGCCTGATGCCTAGGATCAGCCAAAATCGATCGCCATAGTCTTCATAGCAGAAGTCTACCAGCAGTCAAGAGAAACAACATACCAAAGTCATAGCCGTAGAAAGCACCACCAAACGTGATGTACATCAAACAAGCCAGTTGAAACTTGTTCATGGTGGCAATGACAGGGAAGAGAGTCTGCCTCAATGGTCGAAGGTGACAGTGGTCTTTCTCTTGTTTCGCTAGATATATGCAAGCTTGAAGCTGTTGAGTGATCACAACAAAGCTGAGATCCTGGTCGAGATATCAGCCGGTAGTCGTCGGTTCATATTGTCCCTCAAAGCTTAGGCACTGCTGGTGAACTCTCAGCTCGCTGTCGTGAACAGGAGCCGGTTCAGATCGTGATTTCGTGTCCGTTGAACTCGTCCAGATGCAGAGAGCCTTGTAGTAAGTGACATTCAAAGCCAAGACGGCGTTATGGTTAGCTATGCAGGATCGAGGTACCCCACGGGGGGAACCACGAAAGTTTGGGGTCTTCTGGAGAAGGCCTTGGTCGCCGGGGAAAGGGCTCGCATGGCTTCTTGAGGGTGATTTAGAGTCTCCCGTAGGCTCCTTTGCAGCGACACTGCGCTTGACATAGGGCTAAGAAAGACGGCGTTATCGTGACCTGCCTACCAAGTCAAAGGCAAATGCGAAGTATCTCTAGCCAAGATACCGGTGTAAATACCGACAAAGGCCAATCAGCACCAGTGACACCGCCCTCACAAACCAAGAGCCAAACTAGTGCCGAGAAGGAGGGGAAGCTCTTTGACCTCAACCGCTCTCTTGTGCTAATCAGCCTCCAATTCTCTGGGCCCGTCTCGTTCCTCTTCGTCCGCATCCCTCGTCCGCGATGGTCTGCTGCCACGTTATTGAGCCATGAAGTTCCAGGGGGCCCACATGTTGGTATGTCCTCCTCTACCGCGTCAATTAGAAAGGCACAGGCAGATATATGGTCGGCGTGCACTGTCAGTGTCTAGCAAGAGACAAGATTGCGCATTGCTTATTATTCCTGATTCAATTCAATTCCAAAGTAGCATCCAAGCTAAATCAGACACGATCATAAGCCTGTAGTCATGGACGTCGATGTGCTTTCCGCTGCTGGTGCTCTCAAGCCAGACGTTCAGGCGAAGAAACCAATCGCCAACGTTGTCAAACATGCCGACGGCGCTCCCATCAACAGAGTGGTCAATCATGAGCTGCATGGGCCTGCAAATTGGGTTGATATACGAGACGAATTCCTGGGCAAGCCGCATCGTCGATTGAAAGTCATCACAATTGGCGCCGGCTTCAGCGGTAGGCGCAAGAATCTTGACTCATAGAGGTTATGAATGGCAATCTTGCTGAGCATTCTGACAGGTTTGACAATGGCAAACAAGATTCAGCGGACCTATAAGCTGGACGACATTATTGAGCATGTGATATACGAGAAGAATGTGAGTAGAGAAAGCCTCTACAGTCGTGCGTTGCTGAAATTTTGAAAGCCAGAGATAGGTGGAACTTGGTACGAGAACAGATATCCTGGGGTGTGTGCGAAGTTCACCATCAGCGATGAATAAAAAAAGTACTAACAGCTCGACTAGGTGATGTGCGACGTTCCCGCCGTAGGTGTCGGTCATAGTCGAGAAAATCTGCCTTTTGCTGATTATAGTAGCATATATATACCTTCGTCGACATTCCAAACCCCGAATGGAGCCATTAGTGAGTTCTTTGTGTCCACCACAGCTACCCCGCCATTGAAGTACTGACTGCAGATAGCTATGCCACGGGGCCAGAGATCCATCAATACCTCAAGAAAGTCACAAGAGAGTACAATCTTGATCGGGACGTCCAGCTCAACTCCGAGGTCAAGTCCGCCATCTGGGACGAAGACTCTGGGACCTGGAAAATTCAGGTTTCGAAAGAAGCAAAATTAGTTGATGACTGGTGCCATGTGCTGCTCAACGGCTCGGGAGTCCTCAAGTACGCTTTTCCCCAGTATTGCCGACTTCTATTGTTTGAATTGACCGTCAGTGCAGCCACTGGTCGTGGCCCTCAATTCCGGGACTCGACAGATTCAAGGGGCATCTATGTCACTCGGCGAACTGGCGCGACGATTTCGAGTTTTCCGGAAAACGAGTTGCAGTCGTGGGTAATGGGTCATCGGGTATCCAGATTGCGCCAGAGATGCAGAAGATTGCGAGCAAAATGGTGAACTTTATTCGATCGAAAGCTGTAAGCTCTCACGATTTACTGTCATGTGCAGGGGGTTCTTGTTACTGATTGAGGGTTCAGTGGATCTCGGCTCCTTTTGCTGAAGACTTCTCAAAAGATCCAGGTGGAAATCCTACTTGTAGGAGCTTGCTGCACTTTTTTGCTTGAGCAAGGATTAATAACGACTTGCTCGTAGATACTACCGAAGAGCAGGCAAGATTCCGGGCGCATCCAGAAGAACTGAAGAACCTGCGACACAAGCTTATCCACGTGCAGAACACATTCTACTCAGCGGTGAGTTTAGGTGGCTTGCACAAGTAAACTCGAGGATAACAAGACTGATCAAGCATAATAGCTCATCGAAGGAGCCCCGACAAATCTCGAAGCCATGAAAGGTGTCAAGGCTCTCATGTACGAGCGACTAGGAGGCAATGAAGATCTAATAGAAAAGCTTGTGCCGGATTGGTCGCTTGGTTGTAAGTGGTGATTTTGAACCAGAAAGAACATTGGTTACGATGGTTACTGGCTAATCAAGGACACAGGTCGGCGGCTGACCCCTGGCATGGGATATCTCGAGTCCTTGAAGCAAGACAATGCTGAGCTTGTTGACGACAGGATTGTCGAGATTACCGAGACCGGGATCCAGACCGTAGACGGCAAACATCGCGCATTCGATGCCATCATAATGGCAACAGGTTTCGACGTCTCGTTCAAGCCTAGGTGGCAGCAACTTGGTCGCAAGGGCCGGTCCCTCGCCGAAGACTGGAAGGACGAGCCTGCAAGTTATTTCTCGCTTGCGGTCAACGGCCAGCCCAATTATTTCATCTTCATGGGTCCGGCAGGGCCGGTCGGGCATGGAAGCTTGACATCAGCCATTGACTGGACAGCAGACTACGTGCTGAAGTGGCTTATGAAGATAACTCGGGAAGATATCAAGTCATTCGAGGTCAAGGCACAAGTTCAAAAGGATTGGAATGTGTGGGGGGATGAACTAATGAAGCGAACCGTCTGGTCTAGTAGATGCAGGTGAGTGCATGCCCGTGCCTCTCTCAGTTCCCGGTATGGCCGCAGACGACTAATTGTGCTTCAGGAGTTGGTACAAAAATGGCAAAGTGGATGGCAAAGTGACGGCCTTGTATCCTGGGAGTATTCTGCATTATGTGAGTGCCTGTACACCTCTTGTCCGAGAAACAAGTCTTTTGACAACCTTCTAGAAAGATATGGTGGAAAACATTCGTGGAGAAGACTTTGATATCGACTACCAGAGCAAGGTAAGGTTTTTGTCATTGATTATACGGGAGACAATGTGATAGCTGACTTTGGTGTTCACAGAATCGCTGGAGATTCCTGGGCAATGGCTTCACTCAGCTGGAGGTCGAGAATGGAGATTTAGGATACTATGTACCCTGATAGATCCCGATCGTGAACACTATCCTGCCAGATGGGTTGCGCGCTATCAACGGCGCAATCCTAGAGATAAACTTGAAAAATCACCCTCTCTAAGTCTCCATTAAATAGGAAAATACATCGTGAGCCACTCCAAAGTCCTGCGGTAGTCCACTGAGAAGATCTTGATCGAATAAATCTGGGACGTTGAGGAATTGGTGATGGAGCGGCATATCTGGGAGCACGTCCGCATCTAATATGTTTGGTTGTGGGCTTGATGCATTTTGATCTTGGTAGCTGTTCAGAGAGGTTTGGTCGTGCTGAGACTCCCGGTGAGTGCCTTGTAGTGTGCAAACTGTGATTTCTTCCTCGATAGGAGCCTCAAAGTAGGAAGTACCTCCCTGTAGCGGCTGATGTACATGGGCACTGCTTCTCTTCTCCAAATTCTTGAATATCGTCTCAAATAACTTCATAATCCAGCTACAAGCGGGCCAAGTCTTCGCAACCTCGGCACAAGCGAGCAACAACAGACGAGCTTTGTGTTCGGCAAGCTTTCGCTGCATGAGGTCCGGACTTCGCGCCATGAGCACATACATCGTCAGCGCTGAGAAAAGACTCGGGCATCTGAGCAAGAGTATTTCTCCATTAGCGATCATAAACCCTTAGAGCTGCATGACAGAGAACGAAGGGTGTGCTGAAGCCTTACATTTGCAATTGTGACTTCTGGAGCAGACCCAATGCGAGGAAATCGTCAACAATGGCAGAGATCTTCTTCGTGGCTGTGTATACTGGGGATTGAAGCAGCTTCTTGTCGACCGTAATTCTGCAGTTCTCGGGGCGGTGCAGGAGGATAAGTTGTTGGCTACTCGTCAGTCAGCATGATGTAATTATCGCGGCATAAATGGTCCCTAACTTGTAATTCAGGTCCAACATCTTGGGCCAAAAGCCGCCGTTCTCGTCTCCGTCTCCATCTTGCAGCTCGGGGGGTAGCTGCTGTCGCCATTCCCATAACTGAGTGCTGAGCTCCTCAAAGCTCGCCCTCTGCCTTGACATGCTTGTGGAAAACTTTGCCAGCGTGATTGCACCAACTACCGCTTGTCAGCTCTCAACTCTTGAGAGTCCCATGGGTGGAAATCCTGCGTCACATACAAACCACCGAAAGCTTGCTCATTGCGACTGTATAGAGGACATGAATCCTGCTAGTATGCCCATAAATCGTCGACAGCTTTGCATTCTGCAGCATATCGTCCTCAAAGTCCGACTCGTTCAGGGGTTCGACGTCGTTGTCATCATCTCGAATGCGCATAGGACGGCCGATGTTAGCAGAGCAGTGGCGATCGCGAACCTGCTATCATTGAGTGAAGGCCCTCCGTGAGCGAAGAGGATCTCACATAGAGTGACCACCAGATTCGTTTCCACAACCTGCGATCTCGAGGCCTCAAAGTGGAATCTTTGGTTCTGGGGAGTATTAGTCTGTAGGCATTGACAAACGACGTAGCTAAAAGCTTACGTTCTGTGCATGCCTTTTCCTTGAGCGTTGCCGATAGCTATCGAAAGCCAGTAAAACATATCCTTTTCGTCCGTAGAACCGTTCCACAAGAAGCTCAAGAGAAACGCAGCTTGAACTAGTGTAACCTTGTTGGTCTCATAGTCTGCGTCGTGAAGAGCTTTGGCACGTTTAAGGAACACTTTGCGAGCTGCGTTCCGGTTCTCAAATCCTGTTTCTGTGATAACATCTTCATCGCACAACGTGCTCGAAACGGCGTGGATAGCGTGCAATATGAGAAGAGACAATTGATTCGATTCGTATAGCTGTGCAAACTGTTCTCGATCAAAGATGGGAAAGGCTGGATAGACACATTCAAAGAATGTCTGGATGAGCTTGTCAGAGACGCGTCGTTCTGGCAGCACGAAAGCTCCTCTGATTTTGAGGATCTCCATCTCTTCTGCATCGAGTCTGGTGTCGTAGCCAAGGTTTTCGGGCTTATCACTGACCGTTTCTGGCAGCGGAACCTGGAGGGCAGATGGGGAGCTGGTATCAGATCCTGTGTCCGCATTGATCACCTTCTGAACAACATATGTCAACAGCCACGACTCTCCTAGGTAGAGGCTCTGGACACCTTGCATGCTGCGAATCTCCGGAGGCGAGAGAGGCTGCTCACTCAGTCTAGCGTAGAGGTTCTCTGAGCCTTCTTTGGAAGGGCCTTGAAAGTCAAGCCGTAGTTGAGAGGGGAATACATTGGAACTGAAATCGAGCCGCTCAATCCGCAAAGAGCGACCGTCAACTGGTTTGTTGAAATTAAACGTCGAATTGGGCAGCTTTCGAAGCGAAGAAGGCTGACCTCTCACGACCGCCGTGGCTGTCGAAGCATTATCTGGTAGATCTCGGCTGCTCGATGATGGAACCTGGGTGCTCTTGGTGCGTGGCCTGACATATCTGTCATCACAAATCAGTCCAACATTGCTTGAAGGGAGGATGAAAACCTACCGGCCTCTTTTGGACTCTATCAACTGGCATGAGACCTTCGCGGAGGCGCAATTTGAGCATGGCTGAGAGTCATATGCATTGCAGCGAATGCGTCGTGTATGACAAAAGGCACAAGCAACTCGTCCTCCACGATTTGGTTGAGTAGGTTGCGTTGGAGGAGCCTGCGTGCCGGCGGAATTCCCTTCCATCGCTCGTCGCAGCCCTATAGTCCTTTAAATTATGGGCAGATGAGGTTAAAGACCACGAAGATAAGACGTAGTATAAGATGAGTCCAATGATGATAGCAAACGCGGGTGCTAGCTCTTCCCCAGGTTTACTTGGAAGAGTTCTAGGGTCCAAGGACCCCGCAAAGGACGCCTGAGGGGCCCGCATCCTTAGGAAGATTGAGGACAGGGAAGCCTATGAGGCTCGCTCATTATTAGGGATGAGGGGGGCGGGCATCCCCGGCCTCAAGCGCCGCTGTGGGCGTCGCAGGCTTCAGTTTTGACGATGGATCGTCTACGTTGGCTGTTCTATGTTACGGCATAACCACGGCGAGGCTAGCTTCATCCATTCAACGATTCCGTTCAGACTGCAACTTTGCTCTTTCCTTTGTGCGTAGCTCGTGATCATCCGACATTGAGCAACCATAGCCTCTCGATTGATTTAGAAGCTGTGGCTAGCCGAGTGGCGCTCGGTCTTGCGCTTCAGCAGACTTAGGGAGCAAGGCTTATCTTCTTCCCTCAATATTTCTGACCTATTACCTACGCCTGAAGTATCTGGAGATTGGCAAAGGTCGCGATCTATGCGCCCGATCCGCATCCACGACGCTTTCAATCCGTCTGTCCAATTCACTCCATCATGAGTTGACCGCAAAAGTTCAAAAGACCCTGTGAAGATGTCCAACAGCCTGTAAATGCTACTGCGGGCACTCTCCATGGTTCGAAGCAGTTTCTTTCGAGACGCCGTCTTGGCGTCTCTCCGTTCGAAGCTTGGAAAAAGTAGCGCCAACTACTCGCCGCAGCTTCACCGAGTCAGATACGCTGCACATACAGCTCGAGCAGGTCTTGTGGTATTGCTCAGCGTTGCGCTGGCGCAGATTCCCGAAGACCAAAATTACGGTAGGTGAATGTAAGGATGTCTCTCAACCAAAAATGTAAGGTATCTGCGCCCGCAGTGACTTCCAACATCCAGTGGACATCGTCGACAGATACAAACTCGTGCATGTTTCTTGACGACCTGTACACTTCGCAGCGATTTTCAAACGTGCTCAAGTATCAATATCTTTGTTCTGCTATTCGGATCGAAAAGACCATAAGACATGAATTCCAACCTGGTCAATTCCAAGTCTTCGAAGACCATATCTGGTATCAATTGTGACCTCGAAACACTTCCAGACCGATATGGCTGGCCCCGACAGAGTGCCAGTGGGTATCGCCTTCAGGAGCAGCTATCTGGCACAGAACGGCCCATACGAGTCATTCATGTCGGAGCAGGTGCCTCCGGGATCTGCTTCTCAAAATTTGCGGCAGAGTCTTTGACAAATGTAGCATGGATATGTTACGACAAAAACCCTGATATTGGTGGCACATGGCTGGAGAACAGGTGAGCTATTGGTGTAGGACGTGACGGAGAATGTCTCGAACTGATGAGGCTTGTATTACAGATACCCTGGATGTGCTTGCGACATCCCTTCTGTGAACTATCAAGTATCACCCACCTATTCCCCTGGCTCGGTGCTATACCAGTACCTAACTTGTTCTAGTTCACTTGGGCACGGAAACCGGATTGGTCGCACTTCTACTCATACTCCGAAGAAATTTGGCAATACTTTGCGGACATTGTTGAGCGATTTCAGCTCCGCAAGCATATGAAATTGAATCACGAGATCATCAATGCGAACTGGGACGAAGATAGTGCGACATGGAGCGTGCAGGTTCAAGACCTGATAACAAATGAGGTGTTCGTTGATCAAGCCGAAATCCTCATCAACGGCGGAGGTGTGCTGAAGTAATTGCACCCAGACCTGAACCTGCCTCGAATATAATACTAACTTATGTGCAGCAATTGGAAATGGCCGGAGATTGAAGGACTCCACGACTTCGAAGGCATACTCTGTCATACGGCAAACTACCCTGTTGGCACTGTTTTAGACAATAAACGGGTTGCTGTTATAGGTGTTGGAAGTAGTGGCATTCAAGTTACAGCAAACATTGCATCCAAGGTTAAGGAGTTATATACCTGGGTACGGTCTCCAACATGGATCACCGCTGGATTTGCTCAGAAGTATGCTGGCCCTAATGGTGAAAACTTTCAATGTCTGTATACTTCTGGCGTCACTCGTTGTTACCCAGAGCTAATGGCATACAGACACGGACAAACAAAAAAGTGGCTTTGCAGAGAACTTTCTAGACTACGTGGCATACACCAAAGCTATCGAAGACGAACTTAATCAGAGATTCAAGTTCATCCTAACCGGCACACCTGAAGCGCAAGAAGCAATGGAGGTGTGACACAGACCCAGATTTAGGTTTTCCAGGAACTGGCTAACGTCTATTTTATTCCAGTTTTCCACACGACAAATGCACGAAAAGCTGAGCGGCCGTAAGGATCTGATTGAAATGATTGTTCCCACAGCCTTTGGGGTGGGTTGCAGGCGACCAACAGTAAGCCCAATGGTCTATTGAGAAGTTTCTTCACTCACATCACCAGCCAGGTAATGGTTTCTTGGAAGCCTTGGCCCTTCCACACGTCACAACTTTCAACAAAGAAATGCAGAGAATCACTGCGAAAGGATTTGTCGATCAACATGGGCGTGAACATGAGGTTGATGTTATCATCTGTGCCACAGGGTACGCAGCGCTCTGCCATAAAACTCATGAATAGTACTAATATGTCATTGACAGATTCAATACATCCTGGGTGCCGCGATTTCCAATTATGGCGAGAGGAAAGAATGTACAAGACATCCAGAAAGATAAGCCAATATCTTATCTGTCCATAGGCATTCCTGAAAGTAAGTCAATTGTAGGAGTATAAGTGAAACTCCAACATTCTGACTGGGCCAGTACCTAACTATTGGACTGTTACTGGCGCTTATGGCCCTCTGGGTCACGGCTCGTTTTTGCCCATAATCGAGCTACTCATGCGTCATTTCATCCAGATCATCAAGAAGATTCAGACTGAAAATATCTCGGCCATGGCGCCGCAGCGAACCGTTTGCGACGCATTCATGGACCATGCAAATCTGTACCTCAAACGCACCGCATGGGCTTCGGGATGTCGCAGCTGGTTCAAACAAGGCAAGGAAGATGGTCCTTTAGCTATGTGGCCGGGATCGAGGCTTCTCTATTTCGAGCTGCTAGCACAGCCGCGCTATGAGGACTACGACCTTAAGTATCAAAGCGGCAATCCTTTTGGCTTCTTGGGCAGTGGCTTCACAACGCGGGAGTATGATGGCCGAGACTTATCCTACTACCTTGGCACGAAGGACACACCTGGGGCACTGATCCCCGCTAAGACCCCATCTGCTCCGCAGAAGATTGAGGAGGTATCCATCAAAGCCAATGGTTTGAAGGGTGTCATCGTTGAGGAGATACATGTTAATGGTCACTGACGAGGAGAAACTATAGATGAGCTGCTTACTCCGGAGGAAGAATGATGCCGAAGGTCAGAACTGCATGACTGTCCTCCCATATCGGCCGGAATGTATTTCCACTTTGCATCCTACTAACTGAAATACTGTCCACCGTCCACCAAAAGACTTTGGCCTGTAATGTTTCGCGACCTCGTACTAGCGAGGAAACTGACCGTCAAGGCTATATCCTCCGGAGTCAACCTCTGTTTGAGAGCCATGCGCGTCTGTACAGCCTGCTCATATGACGACCCCAATGGTGCGCCGGTGTGTTTCGTAACATTCGCATCGATCTCCGTCCACATGTCGGTTTCGACAGGCCCCGGACAATAAGCGTTGACATTAATGCCATACTGCGCGAGCTCTAACGCAGTGACCTGCGTAATGCCCCGAACTGCCCATTTACTCGCCGAGTAAGCCACGCCGAACACAGATGGCCGATAACTGGCATTCGAACAGGCGCCGATGATCTTGCCACCTTTGCCTTGCTTGATCATCTGTCTGCCTGCTTCTCGATAGCACATGAATACGCCTCTAGCGTTGACAGCCATCACCTGGTCCCACTCCTCAATAGTCTGATTGAACAGCCTGTTCGATTTCACGATACCGGCATTGGCGACCATTGTGTTCAATTCACCAAATGCTTGTACGGCCGTTGCGACCATTGCCTTAACCTCGTTTTCTTTACTCATGTCTGCGAGTATGCACAGCGCGCGTCGGCCTTTCTGCTCGATTTGCGCTCTTACTTCTTCTAGGTCCGATGACTGGGCGGTGAGGTCGGCAAGGGCCATGTCGTACCCGTCATCAGCCAGTTGGAGGGAGATCGCCTTGCCGATCCCGCGTGAGGCCCCCGTCACTATTGCTACCGGCATCTTAACTTGCTCACAGGGTTAGGGTTGACTTTGGCTAATCTCACATCAGTCGCTCGGAGCAGCAGATAAGTATGTGTCGTTCAAGAATTTTTGAGCTTCGGAAGTTCGTACTATACAATCAACAACAAATATCGCGATCGCATCAAGCACCAAACATGGCATAGTGCACTGGTTGCCAAATGTTAACGAACGCTGATGGCATCTAAGCGGCGCTGTCCCATTGTGCACCCTTTCGCCGACTTTCTGCAGCTAGAAGACCAACTCTTTTGATCTGCGACCCGCATGAAGTCGGCGTTTCCAAGCATCACGTAACTCTCGAGAGCCCCGATCTTTGATTCTGCCCGTTTCCGTAATGTCCACCGTTTTCCAGGAATCCATTCTAAACTAGGATTGGGGATAGCTACAAACGTAAACTCACTCAACATGAACATCCCTTGAATGTGTACTCCTGTAGTATTCTATGCAGCTTAGCTCCGACGGATATAACACAAATCTACGCTTGTGTCTCTTTCCCCCGTCCCGGCTTCAGAAGTCCTCGACATTAGGTTTGGTTGGACATGATTAGCCAAGATGCCGACTAGATCAGGGAGTGATAGAAGAGGAGCCGTGCGGGGCAATTTGGACCATTCCGGCTATCTACTGATCGACTGACACTTCCTCGTTCAACCTGGTGAGACCCTGTGCTTTGGCTACCTCATGTTCTGAGGTCTTTGTCAGTAGAGCATCTATCCAATGGTACCCAGCTACATTTCGTGTGCTTGGAAAGAGGAGCTTTGAAATCTAAGTCGTCGGCTCGGCATCCCTGCCCGCTTCGATAAAGCTTTGGAGTCATTTCCCACGATTCATCATTTCGCGTCGAGGCTCCAAAAGTTATTACGGCTTCATACATGGCTGCGGTGCCGGCGTACTGGCCACCTTCGGATCTGCGGACAACGCTAGATGACTTCAAGGATCATCTGAGCAAGAGATACCAGGTCAAGCTTGGTGAGTCGACCCCCCAAAGACCCCGCGGTGGGCCTAGGAGGGTTGATGCTCGAATCTTTTGTGGAGAGCAATAACTAACGAGACATGGCACAGCTAGCTATGGTGACCTACACAAGTTCTCGGTCACTCGGATGAACGATTTCTGGACGACTGCCTGGAACTATTTGAGAGTCATTGGATCCGACAAGCCTGCAGAGGTGAGAAAATTCGAGACATGAGGACCCTTTATTGAAGCCATGCTCACGTGGAATCATTTTGAGGCGATTGATGACAATGCATGCATCGACGAGTTTCCGAAGTTCTTCCAGGGAGCAAAAATTAATTTCGCAGAGAATGTACTCGGCAGAAAACGAACGGGCACGGCGATCATCAATATGCGAGAAGACAACATGTGGAACCCAGAGATCTATTCGTGGCAAGATCTGGAGGAGCTCGTGGCGCGGTATGCCAATGCTTTGAGGGCATCCGGACTGCAAAGGGGCGAGGTTGTTTCGCGTACGTGCCCCTTCACTATTTCACACAGCTGCCACGGTTTGGACCACCGCTGAAGGGCTGAGCAGTCGTTGGTGGCAACAATATACGATCCTTAGCTCTGCTTTTAGCGACTGGGACACTCGGCGCGCTATTCTCTTCGTTTGCGACCGACATTGGTGAAAAAGCACTCGATGATCGCCTCAAAGTGCTCGAGCCGCGGTTTTTGATAGCTGAAACGGTGTATTCATACAATGGGAAGAGAATCAACATCAGCGACAAGGTTGAACGCGTTTTTAGGCAGTTGGGCAGAAGAGAATGCGAGCTTGTAGTCATAGGCGGGCTTTCAACATCGACCGTCGGGTACGTGAAGCAAGTGTCGATATCTTGGAAGATGAAGCACGCTGATTTCCGCAAAAAGCATCTCCTTTGACACGTTTCTTGGTCGCGCAACAGGAGCGAAATTCGAGTTTGAGAGAGTTGAGTTTTCAACACCTTTCGTTGTCATGTTCTCTTCGGGAACAACAGGAGCTCCTAAGGGCATTGTCCATTCCCACGGCGTACGCAGCCACTTTAATCAAAGAGTGTTGCGTTTCTAAACTTGGTTTATCTAGGGTTTGGTCCTGAACGGACTAAAAGAACACGTTTTACACCACAACCTGGGTCCGGAAGATACGCATTTTCACTATAGTGGAGTCAGTCTACAGCCCGTCCCGCGTTGTGACCCAATTTTGACAATCTCAATGACCAGATCGGATGGACTCTCTGGAACATCTCTCTCGGATCTTTGCTCGCCGGCTCCAAAATGATATTGTACGACGGCAGTCCATTCTTTCCTAGCGCAGAAGGCTTTTTGAAAGCCCTTTTTGCTCATAGGTAAATTTTCCATCACGAAATAACTCCAATTGGACTGAGCTAACGACCTACGTCTTCGGGAACAGAATCACATCCTTTGGCGCCGGGCCCAGATACTTCTCGGAACTGCAGAAGCTTAAGATCACACCCAGTAAGACAAATATTCATAGTCTGACAAGTATAAATCTGGCGTATAAGGCTGACCTGAGACAGAATACTTCGCTCCTCATCTTCATACGATAATATCAACGGGCGCTCTCCTTCCTGTCCCTCTTGCAGAATGGCTAGTCGAAGCCTTCGGTCCAGTATGCCAGATTAACATGTCCGGAGGAACAGAACTCTGTGGATCCTTCGTAAATGGCGCCTTCGCCTTACCTTCGTACCCGGGACAATGTTCGACTAAGGCGCTTGGATTCGACGTCGCAGTTTTTAGTCCCGATGGGACTGAGGTGGAGGATGGACAGAGCGGAGAGTTGGTCTGCCGCAAACCCTTTCCTAACATGCCGGTCATGTTCTTGAAAGATCCTAGCCGGAAGAGATACTTCAACTCTTATTTTACCAGATACCCTCGTGAGCTAACATGCCTGGATCCTCTTCCCACCATATGTCAGGACTAACGTGGTTCCGAAATATAGACGTTTGGACACACGGTGATTTTGCGAAGGTAGATCCCATGACGAAAGGTGTTTACATCCTCGGACGATCGTAAGTACCATTGAAAACAACGACTTAGCTCGCTGTAAGCGCTGACAGCGTGCGTGGCCAGGGACGGCGTACTGAATCCCTCTGGCGTCCGCTTCGGAAGCTCCGAAATCTATAATATCCTTCTCACACCCAGATTCTCTGACTTTATTTCCGACGCATGTGTCGTCGGCCAACAGAGAAGCCAGGATCCATACTTCGATTCGGTCGAGCAGGTCGTGCTGTTTGTGAAGTGCACGCCATCATACTCCTGCAAAAATCATTCTTTGAAACTCGACCCTGATCTGGAACGGCGGATCCGCAAGCAGATCGTGAAGGATCTCAGCCCGAGACATGTTCCAACCTTCATCTTCCGGGTCCCTGAGGTGCCGTACAACGTGAATGGCAAGAAGTTGGAGATTCAGGTGAAGGCTATACTATCTGGTGGAAGGGATGCCTTTGCCAAGCTCAAAGCGACAGACGAGGAGCGGAAGATTCTGGCGCTGTTCTTACCGTTCTATCATATTGAGCAGGTCGTGAAACAGACAGAGAGACCATTTGCCAAGCTATAGCTGGAGAAGAATAGAACGGAATCGCTTTAAATGATCTTTATCGCCGCAATTACAAACGTGAAACTCGGGCGCATTGTACTTACCATGTCCGTGATTCAGCTCGTGCTCAGTGCCACCTGTTCCAAAAGCTCTAATTCTCTCCATCTAGACTCATGGCTCTTCACGGCCCTTTCATAACAGTCTGGCCCCAGCGGCAGTCTCAAAACACCATCACTCAGCCCATCTCCTAGGCCGACTCCAACAACGACCTCAAATATCCTCTTTGCCGCTACCATTGGGTCTCCCAATTTCTCGGCATTGACACTCCCAAACTTGCCCAGAGTCTTCTTTACAGGGTGGTCTTCCCCTTCGTACGCCTGGCTCGGTGACACAATCTGCAATGCTTCTTTACTGAAGAAGTTTGTTCGGAACGCCCCTGGTTCGACGATTAGGACGCGAATCCCCAAAACCCGGACTTCCTTTGACAAACTCTCGGACCACGCCTCCAACGCGAATTTACTCGCCGAATAGATCGCGCATGTTGGGAGGGGATCAATTCCCGCGACGCTCGAGATGTTAATAATCCACCCTTTCCCTGCTAACCGCATGAGCGGCAGGATTGCCTGAGTGGTCCTGAGAGCACCCCAGAAATTGATTTCAAACTGCTGTTTCGCGCCCTCCTCAGGGATATCTTCTGCGGCGCCGAGAAGGCTGTACCCGGCATTATTAACCAGGTAATCTATCCCACCGTCGAATTCATTCCACGATTGGTGCATGAATGTTTCAATGGAAGGTCTCGACCACGTCACATTAAGGGTCAGCCAGCGGCCGGTGTCATATGAGGTGATTTCGCGAACTAGGTCGGGGTTTTTAGACGGGTTACGGGATGTGGCGATTACGTTGTGGCCTTGCATGAGGACGTAGCGGGTGAGCGCAAGGCCGAAGCCTGAGGACGAACCTGTTATGAGCCAGGTGGGAGGCATGGCGTTGATATTCTTTGGGATCTTCTTTGGGCCAGTTTCAGGCGTTGATCGCTGATAGAACCATATGGGACACAGCAATCCTCTTTGCAATTCATTCGTATGTCCTTATAGAGTTTAACTGAGAAGCCTGAACATAGGGCCTTCCTAGTTATGAAGCAATAACTGAAACCTCCGGAGCTTGAACGACGACACCTGGTCATTCATCAAGAATGAAGAGTTCCGTCTCCTTTGTGTATGACTACAGATGCCGGCGAACCAGACTTTCGGCCTGGTGCTTCCACTTATCTAAGACATTAGTCAACATCCCCTTTCGAGTATTGAAACGGCGACTTGGCAGACAATATCCATTCGCAGCACGTTTTAAGTCATCTCACTTTTGTGCATGGAATACAGCGTTTGAGAGGTCTTAGGGCCCCTCCCCAGATCTAATCGCAGCTGTCTTGCCAATCTCAATCGAAAGAGTGAACTTTCTGAACAGCCAACAATTTTGGATGCTGTAGCCTTGTTACCTGGCGATCTAGCATTACAGCAGCAGGGGAATATCGGTTGACGACGTAGGGAAAGCATCATTTCTATCTCCAAACGGGTCCTGCTTGTCAGGCCAGTGAAGCCTGAACCCATCCTTTGGTGTTTCTAGACAGTACCTACTGATACGTCAAAGCTGAGCCTCGAGAAATCGGGCGCTTGTCCAAGAAGCCAGCCCACGCCCTCAATCTGATCTCTTCGAGCCTTGATGCTCGTCTTCAACGTTGGAAAGAAGCTCCAGTGCCCGTGGGGCATGCCAGGGTATATATCCGTCTTGGTTTTTAAGCCGTATTCTTGGCGCAAAACCCGCTCGTAGACAAGCGCATCATCACGCAATGGATCCATTCCATCGACCTGAAAATATGTTGGTGGTAAGTCACCGTGACCTTCAGGGTGATTGAAGATGGCAAAATTGATGGTATCATCTTTATCGGGCTTATAGCCGCCCATGAACATATCGATCGCTGCCAATGGAAGAATCGGCGCGTTTTCATTTTGTTTGTGCGAAAGCCAGTACTGCCTGTACTTTTCGGGGACCTTTTCCTTCGGACAGAGTAGGGGGATTGCGAGATACTGTCCCGTCAAAGGTGGCGAGAAGCCCTCGTCCCGGGCTCGGTGGGCGAGAACGGCAGCTATATTCGCTCCAGCGCTTGAGCCGCCAATGATAAAACCCTTGGCTGGGTCTGCATTCCAATGCAAAGAATTGGCCGCACACCATAGCAAAGCGTCCCAGCAGTCGTTTGGAGCGTACGGAAATGGATATCTCGGCCCCAATCGATATCCAACGGCGACGCAAATCACGTTCAGAGCCAGCACGAGATTTCGACAGGTTTGCTCTTCGCCTTCCGGAGAGCCAAGGCAGAACCCTCCTCCATGGATGATCATGATAAGGGGACTCCCCTTCTCTGGGATCTTGGTGGGCTGGAATAATTTGACCCTACCCTGCGAACCATCACGCGTCGGGTAGTGTAGCTCGGTGATCCTGACTCCGGGGGGTGCTTTTCCCAGAAGGACTTTTGCCCGCTCGGCGTTCTTTAGATACATCTGAGTGAAGCCTTCCAAATTTGAATAGTCGATGACTGGAGGTGGATTGCGATCGAGAAACTACGCATGAGCAGCTCAGGACATGGGCTCTTGTAGTATAATCAGGGAAACTGACATCCTTGAGTTCTGCGTCAATCTGACTCAGTCCGAGCAGGTATTCCTCGTCCAGATAGTCCGCCATGTCATTTTGGCAACAATTTCGAGATTCTCGACTTCCGTGAACGGTTAATTTTGATGTGAATCTCGTGAGAGATGTCTGTTCAGATTATACTGATGGTCAATATATCCCTTGGGGCTGATATCGTAAAGCTGTGCAAGTAGGAGAGGCATTCCCCCGTCTTCCCTGAAGCAAGAATCTAGAATCAGCACCGAGATAGCGTAAACTCTCCAGAAGAGATCTGGGTATCAATCTTGCACCACACCTCATCTGGAATCGTATGCACACGATATTTAGAGACGTACCCACTGCAAATAGAGCTACAGATGTCTGAAGAATCATGTTCGATCAGTTTCGAACCACAGACGCCGTCTCGGCACTGGAGCATACTGACCCAGGCAATTCGAAAGCAGAGATACAACCGACAACAACGCTCTTAAGTCCGGGACAGATAGACCCCGGGGCTCTAGAAATGGCATTTGTGGATGCGCAGAGGGTCCATGTCGCCCATCTTATTGACCTCCAGACTGGCGTAAGTGATTCGATGAGGCAAGAGACCTTTCAGGTCTTTAGATACACTCTAAATTTGCAACATTCTTCAGCCGGACAGATATCTTCACCGGCCGCCTGCACGGTATAGGACGAAGGAATCCGAAATCAAAGGATTTTTGTATCTTCGATTCACATCACCAGCCATGGAACAGGCCAACCTTCCTGAAAGTCTTCAATCCAGTTTGAATGAGACGAAGGTGTCGTATGTGCGGCTTGGCAGGTCGGGCTTGAGAATATCTGTGCCAATCCTGGGTGGGATGTCCTTCGGTATGGCTGATCTCCTCATGGCGACTAGGAGCTTAAGCTCTCCAAATGCTAATAATCTACCTCGTAGGCCACAAAGATTGGCAGCCTTGGGTTCTCGATGATGAAGTTGCCGTTGACAAGCTCTTGAAAGCTGCGTACGATCAAGGTCTCAACACGTTCGACACTGCAAATGCTTATTCGAATGGATTGTCTGAAACCATGATCGGCAATTTCATCAAAAATAACAACATTCCCCGAAGCAAAGTCATCATTCTTTCTAAATGCTTCAGCCCTGTCGGCAAGGAGCCGGATGTGCTCAATTACCTCTATCCAGATACCATGGCCAAGTCTAAAGATTATGTCAATCAAGGTGGGCTCAGCCGAGCTGCGATCTTCAATGCAGTTGACGCAAGCATCCGCAGATTAGGTACAACGTACTTGGATCTTCTTCAAGTCCATCGATTCGACAAGTCTGTACCAATAGAAGAGACAATGAAGGCTCTTCATGATCTGGTAGAGCGAGGAAAGGTCAGATATATAGGTTCGTCGAACGCGACCCCGCCACATTGTGAACACTCTTACTGACTCTATCCTCTTCCTATTATAAAGGTGCATCCAGCATGTGGGCATACCAGTTTTCCATGATGCAACACGTTGCTGAATTTCACGGATGGACGAAATTTATCTCAATGCAGAACCACTACTCGCTCTGTTATCGTGAGGAAGAACGGGAGATGAATCCATTCTGTCTCGAGTCTGGAGTCGGGTTGATGGCCTGGAGTCCATTATACGGTGGTTTTCTTGCGCGACCGCTGAGCTATCCAGTCACCAAACGACAAGAGGCTGCGAAGACTCAGCCTACCCCAGAAGATGGAGAAATCATTGACGCTGTCCAAAAAATAGCCGAGCGAAAGGGCTGGACAATGACTCAAGTCGCCCTTATTTGGCTAGCACAGAAAAACTCAATACCCATTGTCGGTATAAGCTCTCTGGAGAGACTCAGCGAGGCTATCAACATTCGAGGCAAGAAATTGACCTTAGAGGAGACGTCCGCTCTCGAGAAAGCATACAAGCCCAAAGCGATTATTGGGCACGCGTAAAACCATCTCCTGAAACTTGGTCAACTGGCATAGATATGAGATGTCTACGCTCCTTTCCACAGGGCCAGAAGTATGGTTTGCCTGAATTTCTAGGTTGTGCAACTGCAGTTGAGTTTGTCTTCAGTTCAATCTCAACTCTGAGCGGCGGCCGGCGGAAGAGGGTAGCCACCCATATCTTCGATGATGGCTCGAAACCCAGCGAGCGCCTCAATTAAATCCTCTCCAAACCAAATTGGCATCACATCCTTTCTCGTATACTCGAGTTCATGTACGAACTTGCCCGCAACCTAAGCCAACTGTGTTTAGCTAAAGCATGCCTACGCAAGGAGCACAAGAGCCTAAAACCTCAACTCACCAGACAACATGTGCCATTACAACTAGGATCCAGCGCCACAAATACGATGGCTTCGGCAGCCTGCCCCGTTGTATTGCTTGCAACGCCTGCTTTTTCAAATCGATCACCAAATCCAGCGGTGATACGGGTATGGGTGAAGCTCGGAGCAATAGCATTCACTCTAATACGAGCTTCCTCTGCGAGAGGTTGAGATGCCCGGAGTAACCCAATAATCCCATGTTTCGAAGCAACATAAGCAGCGTTACCAGAGAAGCCAAAGTACCCAGATGTTGATGTGATAAGAACAATTGATCCTCGATGATGATGCTCTCTCAAAGGATTTTTGCGCATATAATGCATTCCTAGTTGTAATGCTGTAATAAGAACTTATTAGGTGGAAGTTCACTGGAGTAGGTAGATCAACACACTGTTCAATGTTCCTTTGAGATTAACGTCAATAACATTGTTTCCTTCTCCAGACGCGACGGGGTCTCCGTTAACATCGATCTCAACCTGGAGAACTGCACGGCTCTCCATGATCCCAGCATTAGCCACCACGATATCAATCCTGCCAAAGGCTCGGACTCCCTCTTTAAATGCATACACAAGCTGGCTCCATTCCGTCACGCTGGCGGGCACGAAGATGGCGCGCTCTGGGAATCGCATCGACTGAATCAGCTCCTCTGCCTGTAGCCTGGCTGATGGGAGATCGATAATGACTATGTTGCAGCCATGTTGATTGAGAAGAAAAACGGTCTCGCCGCCTATCCCACGACCTGAACCTGTGACCAGTGCAGTCTTGCCTTGCGCGCCCTCAAGAAGGCTATAAGCCCAGGACATTTGATGCATGGCTGAACGTTGATGAGCGCAAACGTTAGGCGAATGTTGCTTACCTAGAGATATATAGTCCCACTAGAAGAAATGGGCATTTATTAGAACGCACTGTTTAGGGCAAACAACAGGAGTCGTCAAACCAAGTGTTGTAATCACGCGGAATGGATATGAATGAGATTTACGCTCCAATCCGTAACCCGCGAGGCGCGAGGAGACTGCATCGTTGTCAATCTGCCATCGAACCTATCTAGGTCAGGTACAGCAGATGTGCTGCGGCCACAGTATGTGTCTCCGCTTTACGGTGCATCTGTGTACTCCAAACGTTAAAACCTGCTCTATAGCTTCGAACACCCTGGAATTGTCGCCGTCTTGGCAATGGCGGGGCAGTATCAATGGCCAGGTGTTTACTGGATCAGATACCGTAAAGATCAAATGTGAACCGTCAAAGTCAAGCTGAACGCAGTACCATGAACAGGAGGACGCGAAGTATCGGCTTCTTCGCCTTGCTCCGCATTCTCGCCGCGCACACCCTCTCGATCTGCAGCTATCTAAGCTCCGACAACGCCGTCCAGGTCAATCAATGAATATTAAGCGTAACTCTACTGAGAGACTGGCAACAACGCGGGAGAACATTAGGACTTGCTGAGCTTAAGGCTTTTGACATGTCTGAGAGATTGCAGCCAGCAAAGTACAGTTCGAAGCTGCTTGAAAAGCGCGTCTTGGTCTTGGGGGGAACATCTGGTATCGGCTTTTGCGTGGCGGAGGCGGCGCGAGAATTTGGAGCGACTGTCATTGTGTCTGGATCCAACCAATCTAAGCTCGAAAATGCGCTAGAGCGGATAGAGAAGAGCTGCCTGGATTCGCCAAAAGGAAGCATTTGTGGTTATGCGCAAGATCTGTCCGATGTCGCCAAGCTAGAGGGCAATCTCGAAACCATATTCAGACTCGCGACTGAAGACGGCTCTAAGAAGCTTGATCACATCGTCTATACGGCGGGTAACGTTGTCGGACTCGTGGACCTGGTCGACCTAAACACTGATATGATCACTGCGAACGGCATCTTGCGTTTTCACGTTCCGATCATGATCGGTAAGATCGCACCAAAGTACTTGACGCACAGTTACAAATCCTCCATAACATTCACCAGCGGGTACAGCCACATTAAGCCCAGGGCCGGACGTGTACTAATGGGTGGATGGGCTGCTGGGGTCGAAGGTGTGACACGCGCTCTTGCTGTGGACTTGCGTCCCATCAGGGTGAACTGTGTCTGTCCAGGCGCTGTCCACACAGAGCTATTTGACAGGTTGCCGAAGCATAAGTTGGATCCCTTGGTAGACGCATACGTGAGCAAGACTTTGACAGGAACCATCGGGCGACCCGAACAAGCAGTTGAGGCGTATTTGTTCTGCATGAAGGACTCCTTTATCGACGCAACGATTGTACATACGAACGGCGGATACCTATTGGGATGATGTGACTTGGTAGAGCCGGAAGAAGCAGATGACGCGCACTTGTCGTCTGGTTCGCAATTCACAAATTGCCTTTTATTGGCCCGTAACAGATCACCCGTTGGCGTAGACGCGTTATGTCTTTCTCACCTGTTCACACAGAATGGCAATTGAAAAGAAACTCCATAGCGACTAGATTGAGCCATGATATGGACGCCATTTTGTACTTGAGGTTGGAGAGTCGAAGGAAAGATGGACAGAGAGCGCCAAAAGGATACTACCAGCATAGGCTCGATCACATGGGCATAAGGATGGCGTCCGCCAAGTTTCGTCAATACCAAGCGCTATTGAGAAGAGGTGTGCAAAGACCGTCAAGACGTGAAGCGTGATTTGGGGGATGAAATGAGGTGAGAACGTGATTTCGGAAAAGGGATGGAGTACATTGTAATTTAAAAGCGGCATCGGTCCGGGCGAGTGTACACGTGATTAGTAAGTGCATCGGCAGTCCTCAGGGAGCGCTCAGGGATCGCTAAGGAAGCAGTAGGTCAGCCAAGGGTGAGTAAAGGTAAGGAGCGGCTAATCAGAACAGGACGAG
The DNA here is from genome assembly GCA_030068005.1 of Cladophialophora exuberans. Taxonomy (NCBI): domain Eukaryota; kingdom Fungi; phylum Ascomycota; class Eurotiomycetes; order Chaetothyriales; family Herpotrichiellaceae; genus Cladophialophora; species Cladophialophora exuberans. The sequence continues at coordinate 4,880 of JANSVK010000176.1, read as the reverse complement.
GTACGACAGGTTTTTCGTCTTGAGACTATCTAGGTAGTCTCAGAGACGACGAACTTATCACTTAGTTAGCTTCCTATCCTAACTATCGTAGCCACTCGCCGCTTTACTCGCCCTCGGCCCACCAACTACTTCCTAAGTAATCCTTGATCGATCCCTGAGTGCTCCCGGAGTTCTACCTGAGCCTTTTAGTCTTCCTTCTTCCTCTTCATTTACAACTCAACTTTTATCACGGTGCTGACGCTCAATGGCAGGATCAATTCAACTGGTAAGGGTCAATTATGATATGAAGACTATTGCGAAGAGTGTTATCTAATCTGGTAGTTCTTGACAGTGATACAGCGTAGTTGCTCAGCCTTGCGCACCATGCCAAGACCGGCAAGGCTGAGAACCACGTCATGTTTCATGCGTCTCTGCAGTATGCCACCGTGACAACTTTCGTCAAATTTAAACGATGGAACCCGTCTAAGGTGCTCTTCTATAAGGAAACGATAAGCCGTCCGCTTACTTCGTTCGGAGAACTACTGGAAGAGTAGCTTAATCGCACTCCTCAAAGGTGCTATATATCTCGCCTTTCATAGGTTTAACCAACCACTCAAGTGGATATATATTTACGACTCGCTCGAGGAATTGCCGGAGATGGCCAGGACAGCCAAAAGATGCGCGTCAGCTGGATATAGAAAGAGATGTATTAATTCAACTAAGACATCACGGTTTTTTGTCAAAGTAAGCGACGAGTATTTCCAGGAGCAACTATTCACGAGGCTTTCAAGACTATGCATCAATTCAAGAGTTTGTGCGGTGAACACAGCAAAATAATTGAAGGGTTACCCAATAATTGAATGGCGGGTGTCAGTCGAATGGGGAATCAAAAGGTGTGTCCAGATCTGTTGAACGGTGCAATAGTGGTATCAGGCATGGTCTCAAGGGGACATGGAATGACCTAGAATGGCCCCTGAAATGGCCATATGACTATGCATCTCTTTCATTTCTGTAGCTGAAATCACACCAGTTTATACACTCTTTTTGCGCTCTTTTTAGCTGCTAACAAGATCCATCTCGGCCTCTACATCCGGACAACCACCTTACCAAAGTTCTTCTGCTGCCACTGGTACTCGTACGCCTGGAGGGCATCTTCGAACCTAAAAACTTTCTCTTCCACCACCGGGTGAATGTTGTTCACCTCAATTGCCCTGCTCATGTTGGTCAGCTGTCTCCTCGATCCGACCAGGATGCCGCGAAAGATGCAGCCTGCACTCAACGCCGCAAGGGTCGATGGCTCGTTCTCGGCTTTGACGCCAGTCAGGAAGCCGATTACGTTGATGACGCCTTCGAGCTTAATCGCTGTATCGGATGTGTCAGTGTAAATCGAATGAGAATGGCGCGTGAAAAATCAAGAGTGAAATTGAGATGGTAGACAGACCTTTCAAAGATTGCTCCATAGTTGCCGGTCCACCGACCTCAAGGATATGATCCACACCTTCTTTGTCGGGAGTCAAGTTTTTAGCCGTTTCACCCCAATTTAGATCCTTCTTGTAGTTAATAACAAAGTCGGCGCCAAGCTTCTTCAGAAACTCAGCCTTCTCGTCCGATGAAGTCGTCGCAATGACAGTCGCACCGGCAGCCTTGGCGAATTGAATTGCCGAAAGAGACACAGCCCCCGTGCCCTGCGTAAGGACGACCTCCCCGGGCTTCAACGCCTTAGACGAGATTCCGTAGAGAGCGTTCCACGAAGTCAGAGGAGCACCGGGCAATGTCCCTGCCTCGATAGGAGTCAGGTTTGACGGTGCCAGGACGAGGCCAGTTTCTGGAAAGACGGCATAGTGACGGAGACATCCATCCATTTTCCCACCCAAGTCGGTTTTCATCGAAGCCTGGGTCAGAGCTCCGTCTTGGTGCCCTTGGTAGAATGCCATTACGACGTTGTCTCCCTCGGAGAATTCAGTGACTTTGGAGCCTACCGCCACAACTTTGCCTGCGCCGTCGGATACTCCGACCACCGGCAGCTTCACAGGCATTGGGTAGAGGCCCTATCACAGTGGTCAGTCTTATTGCGAATTGTATAACTCCTCCCGCGAGGTGTGATAGACATACCTTGGGAATAATCAGGTCTCGGTAATTCAGGGCCGCTGCCTGGATTTGGACCAGGCAGTCATTGTCCCCGAGTGCAGGAACTGGATAATCTTTTACCAACTTCAAGTTCTCCCAGCCTGGTGTTTGCTCTTTACTTTGAACGACCCAAGCATTAGTGGTTTTGGGGAGAGACATGTTGAGGACTCAGTGGATCAGAACGGCCCTCTCGTGGGAAATGGATGCAAACCAAGAAATGATGCTCCCGTGAGGGTAAAGACGCGATTGATTCTGGACGAGGCAACAGCGACTGCTGGGAGAAACAGCTGCAGAATCTCGACGAAGCCAACGCATCTTTATATGACCAGCATACCCTACCTAATCGTTCCAGATACCCAGCGTGTGAACTGCTCGGACTCGGTCTCCGGACAAACCTGCTGAGGCGAATTAGAAATCCAACCATCGCACATCTACTCAATGATGGTGACTGGAGCGGGCTGCGCGTCGACGATACCTTTGAACGCGGCCCGAAGCTCCCGTCACCAAGCCGTTTCGCTCGCAACTTGAGATCGTGATCAGTACAAAGGTGTATTTATCAGCGGTGAAAAGGGTGAAAGTTTCCTCGGGTGTAAGCGGAGTTAACCTCATTAACAGCGTTTATATACAATTTCTGGTCCCGGGACCAGTGAGAATGGATCACTTGGCTGCGCTCAATTTTGATATTCGGAAGTCGTTCGGCAGAATTATATGACTAGTTCTGACGCAATATAAGACGCATCGACGGTTGTTAAAGCCAAAGTATCACGTCCCTTTTCGGTACTGCGGGCCCCTGGTATGGTCTCATTGGCCTCGCCGAACGCACAAATACTTCGTCCTGGTCCGTATTGACTCTTGGACAGTACAAAGTATATACAAGACTTCGTTTTCCCAGTCCTACATCGGCCTATCAACCCACAAGCCTATCGTCGTTGGACTGTGGACACAGGCGGGACGTCTCGGGGCACTCCATCCCACACCCATTTCGTACAACACCCCTTTCGGATAAACTTCTATGAGGGCGAGGGAGAAATAGGATGTACCAGTTGCAGCGCTTGTGACAAGCACTGTGGATAGGCACCGTGATATGCTCTGAGAACGTATTTCTTTTTTATTTAACTTTTTTTGAGGGGTTTTGCAGGGTGTTTGATGATCTTTGCACAAAGACCGTAGATGAAGATAAGAGAGAGTTTCTTTAGTTCGTAACTAGGAGCACGTTATCAGACGATTAGTTTTTAAACCCAAACGAGATCAAGGGTAGTTGTGTAAAAGACATGGGGGAGAGAGTGAAGGAGAAGCAGGAAAACGTTCTTATATAGACTGAGTCAGGATTGAGACGGGAGTTAGTACTTGGCATCTCTCTCTGTCTCTCTCTCCTCACACATACTTACCGAGCGGAACTACCATAAGTAAGTCGATCTCGTTACACATCTCGTACTGTCTACTCAGTCCTTAGAGGAGGTCGATGTGGATCCCCCTCTTCCTCTCGAGCCTGTCACTCCCCAATCTAAAAGTACCTCGCCCGTGGATCTGTCCGACTGCGAGTTACTGAAAGAAAACGCGTGCGCACTGCTCCATCAGTCTCTTGGGAGACCACGAGACTTTGGACCTGGCAACCCTTTACTTCCCCCTTCCATCTGCGGAATACTTGAGTCTTACTACAAGCAGAAAATCACTATAAGTGAAGAAGGAGGCCCTCGTAGACGCAGAGGTCACACACGAGCACTAGCATCCGCATCCAAAACCACAACTACGACCACGACCAGGTACGGACGAGGCAGATACTTTTCTGCTACCCCCATTACACCACCGCTGTAGAGATTCACTGTGGAGACTTCCTACATACTCCTAATTAGCTGGTTGCCACAGTCGACGGGCAAGTTGACGCCCGTGATGGCCGACGCTCGGGGCCCGCCTAGGAAGAGCATGGCTTCGGCGACCTCGTGCGGCTGGATGTAGCGGTGCATCGGGGCCATGCGCTCCCCCGCCTTAACGTACTCATCGGTCAGGCTGCCGCTGGATAGCATGGGCGTCCATACGGGACCCGGGGAGACGCTATTAACCCGTACACCGTCCTGAATATGTCGTAGTGCGTCGCAGCGCGTAATAGCGACAACGGCGTGCTTAGACGCGTCATACGCCGGTGTATGAGGAATGATACAGTATCCGCCGATTGAGGCCGTATTGACGATGCTCCCTCTCTGATTACCGAATCCGGGCGCCTGACTGAGGATCTGTTCGAGCTCGTATTTTTCGCACAAGAGGACCTGGTAAAGAAAGACTTGGTAGTTAGCGATAACCAGTCCATATGTATCTCTCTCCCTCTGGCGAGAAATTCGTTCCAAGTATAATTCTATTTATAATAATAACAGCGCTAAACTAAATAAAAAGCAAGGGCTACTTACACCGCGTTCGTTGACTAAGCTTACAGAATCAAAGTCTTGTATGGTCGCCTCATGCGTCCGGCTCGGCTTGCCCGAGACACCAGCGTTGTTGCACGCCATGTCGATCCGACCGTAGACCTCAACACACCGCCGCACCATGCGCTGAACCGAAGTCTCGTCCGAGACGTTACATTCGCACAGCTCGATCTGCGGGTGCAGCCCGTCGTGTTTGATCAGTCTTGCCGTCGCTTCCAGCTTGTCTCGCAAGAGGTCCACGAGGAACAGCCTCCGACAGCCGTTCAGGGCGAGTAGACGGGCGCATGCCTGTCCAATGCCTGGCAGGGACGCATTTCGGTCCGGTCAGTCAGCCAGAGATCTATTGACATACGACAG